>NW_017554870.1:759389-850512 GCF_001854935.1 Bemisia tabaci
AATCAATGGTCAAATCGCAAATCCCTCACACATGCAACATCTCCATTCGGTGTCGCAGAGCGCCCGGGCGCGCTGTAAAAGGGATTTGTATATCTATTTAAGTACGTGGTTAAGGGCGCTAAAGCCTGCGGGGCGATTATTGAAATGATATCGACTGTATGTCAGCGCTTTGTCGTGTCGCGCCATCGACTAAGCCATTGCTTAGTCGATGGCGCGACACGACAAAGCGCTGACATACAGTCGATATCATTTCAATAATCGCCCCGCAGGCTTTAGCGCCCTTAACCACGTACTTAAATAGATATACAAATCCCTTTTACAGCGCGCCCGGGCGCTCTGCGACACCGAATGGAGATGTTGCATGTGTGAGGGATTTGCGATTTGACCATTGATTTTTATGTAAAAGTTGGAACAGAGAAACACGATGGTGCCATTGGTTTTCTCTGAAATCATATCCCAAGCTCAAAAAAAGCTCTCAAAGTGAGGCCAAAATGGAGGGGATATCCCACCCTACCCTGAGAGTCCACCTCTACATCAAAACAAACTCTTCATACATAGATAGGAAGCAAATACATTAGCAGGGTTGCCACTTTATTTTGGGACTCCAAAACTTAAAACACGGCAACCCTGCTAAGGTATTTGCTCCCTATCTTTTCATGGAGAGTTTGTTTTGATGTAGAGCCTCTCAGGATAGGGTGGGATATCCCCTCCATTTTGGCCTCACTTTGAGAGCTTTTTTCAGCTTGGGATATGATTTCAGAGAAAACCAGTGGCACCATTGTGTTTCTCGCAAACTTTTACATAGGGATAAGCAGTCAAATCGCAAATTCTTCTCACATGCAACATCTCCATTAATTGTCTAAAGAGGTACGACGTTTCAAAAACTTCAGGCTCAGTTTTCTGCGGCTTTCAAACGTTTGCCCATCTGTGGAAGTAAAACCGCGTACTTGTATAGGCATACAAGTCCCTTTTACAGCGCGCCCGGGCGCTCTGCGACACCTAATCGCCATTCGTGTCTATCGACCCAGAGGTCATCTGGTGAATGGCATCTTGGTAAAAACCACGTACTTACAGGATCAAAATGAAATGCGGTACCCGATGGTTTCTCGTGCTTGAACTAAAGAGTGCCGTTTTTAAGACCATATTTTTGAATTGATTATCAAGTGAGTTACGGCGTTTCAAAAACACGAAAGTTCCATCAGCTCCTGAACGTCTTCTAGTAAATCTCTCGTGGTAATACTGCTTAGTCTTTATTTGACTTTCTTGCGAAAAAAAATACCCATGTTGGGATCCTCAAGAATTTTTTCTTGAAGTCACTCTGCCGCACAGTGGATCGAGTCAATGAGAGCGGTCAGTCATGGAACTTTTGTCTAAAACTGCAAATTTTGATGTTTTTTTCGTCACATTTTAAATTTTTAGGAGTGCTTCTAAACGAAATAATTTCACGAAGAAACCGATGGACCCACTCTTAGAACCTCAAAGTTTTGTATGAAATATGAGCGAAACTTTATAAGCATCGGAATGAAAATATGTGGTTTGCTTTTCGGCCGCGGGAATCCTGATGAGAGGATATACCTATCGACGCACTATACTTCTTGGTGAAATAAAAATGAATTTCACCGGAAAAGTATTGATAACATGCAGGTAAGTATAGGACATTATAATAAATTCCCACACATGTTCAATAGATAATAGATCAATGTGGGTGAGCCATCCCCAAAATCTCTCAAAAATCGATTCCTGATCAGAAAAGCGCACATGTGGAGACATCACCGCATATTTGAATTAACGCGCCAATTACACGAAGATTGCGCCATTTGTGCAACTCGCGCATGCGCATTCGGCCATCTTTAACTTTTTGAAAAGTTTGTTTTGATTCGGAGTTATCTCACAAGCTCCTGATAATTATCGACGGAATCCTGAAATCTACACATTAATTTATTTATTTGATTATTATTTAAGTGTACAACTTGACGAAATCTTCACAATGCCGGTTTCCAGCGAGTCTGTAAGTGTACTTTTCATTTCCACGTCAATCTGATCGAAGTCAAACAAAACAATGAGTGCAGCGTGATCTTAGCGCCAATGCTTCGTTATCGTTTTGTCCCCGTAACGGGAAATTTTATCTTCACCGTCTGATAGTTACCGTCTTTTTTTAATATCAATGCCATTTTATAGACCATATTTTCATATTTCATGGATCTCGAAAGTTTAAAACCTCTTAGCTGTTGATAATGAATCAGTTAGCTCTCTCCACTTTTTCCAACGCACCTAGATGTGCTTTGATCTAATCCCTGTCTCTACACTATTTTCAATACGATTTTCACACAAATCTAAAAATTGCAATGCAACTCCTTTTCACTATCCTAATGTATGTATCTGTTGCTTCGAATCAAGGGACATAGCCAAGAGCGCACTGATAGCGAAATAGGAAAAATCTGCGTCAACTTTCCGACAGTGCAAACCATCCTGATGTATTTTATCAGAATGGTTTTAAACAACCATTTTTAATCTAGGTAACCCCAAGTTCCCCTTCTCTGCCGTCTTAAACATATTTGCTGTAAATTTTATACAGAAATATCCATTTTCCTTCCTTAAAAACTGTACAAGCGGAGCATAGTTTTATTGTCCATAAGATTGATATTGATTTAATTTAGAATGTCTTAATACATTATCCAGTGCCAAATTTTTGTAAATTTTGGTGAGCTCTTTGTAGAATGTGAATATGAAACTCATTCAATTATTATTCTGGGTACTCAGTAAAGAATAGCGTAGAAGTAATATTTTCAATTCCTTTATAAACAAGCAAAAGTATGTAAGACCTTCTATGCTATGAAAGAGGCAACTTAAGTTCTCATTTGGTTGCTGAATAAATGTATTTGAAACTGATCAATGTAAAATTGAGTCCAAATACTATCTTGGTTTTAAGTAGTACTCCTACCTTTTTGAGCTTTTCTCCTTTTAAATTATGATGCCGCTAATGTTCATCAATCAATTCTTTTAGATCTGCCAAGAATCAAGCCCAGCGGAAGAAACAAATTTTGATCCACACTATGAGCCTATTATCTCCTTACCAGAAGTTAATGTAACCACAATGGAAGAAAATGAAACTGAAATGTTGAAATTGTAAGTATTCGTAGGAATATATATTTTGTTTAATATTTTCACCATGATACCTCAAAGGAATTTTAAGTTTGCCACCCATCTAAATGATAGCAGCAATTTTCTCTCTTGCAGAATTGTTGTTGCCTACAATCAAACAACTTAATCAGCCAAAAAACACAGTAAAAGTCAAGTGAAGAAGAGGAAAGGCTGGGGGGAAAAAATTAAACAAAAAATCTGGACACCTCAAAGTACTTTACAACTTAATACCTATAAAACAAAATTGGAAAGAGAGAAAATAAAGAAAAAATTGATCGTCAATCTGCTGTTAATTCGAACAGAGGCTCAGCTGAAGTTCAGCGAACCTATCTTGTTTTCCCTTTTTTTCTCTTCTCAATTGCTTTGCAAATTGAAAATGAAGTTTTAGTACCTATTCTTTGCAAAGTCCCAGGTTTTTATTTAATTTTTTCTTTTTTTTTCTCTCTTTTTAATCCAGCTTCTCCCCGGATTAAGTTGCTTTTTACTGTTGTCTAGAATTTTCCAAAAATGTTGAGGATACTCTTTAGTTTACAAGATGAATGTCTGGAATTTTTAACAGCTTTCAGTATATTATTGTCAGGTATTTGTTGAATATTTCTTTCTTCTCAATTAACGGCTCATTAAACTTGAGAAATTTTAATTGCAAGAAATGAGTGAAGACACTTTACCACCATGGCACGAATACGGCAAGGTCATGTGTCTGTTCACATTTGGACCATCGAAACTGCTATGGAAAACTATGATGTTGCTGTTAAATGAGTCTATTGAATTTTAGCATCTCTAAGTAACTACTACTTACATATTTCTTCAGGTTATCAAGTAACTTCTTAGAATCAAAAACTCTTTTCTGCACTTCTCTCTGAAAATTTTTTATGGAGTACATAATATACTTTTTCAAATGTTTGAAACACTCCTTCTGAGCGGAAAATAAAAAAAAAACTTCTATTTAAAGCACAGTACTCAAAAATATATGCCTTCATCATTATCGATGGTATTTTTAATTTGTCTTGTTTGATAATATTTTTCACATGAATTTTCCTAAGAAAACAGACTTACAGCTTATTATCAACTGTAAAAGACTAGGTTATAATAAATAATTTTACAATCCCTACTCTTGATCAATCCATAATTTTGCTGTTTATTTGTATTTTCAGAAGAGCAAAACTATTCCGATATGATTCGAGTTCAGAGCCGCACGAGTGGAAGGAAAGAGGGACGGGTGATGTCAAGTTGCTCCGCCACAAAGAAAAGAACACAGTGCGAGTTGTCATGCGAAGAGATAAAACCTTGAAAATCTGTGCCAATCATTTCAGTAAGTAGAAAAAGTTTTTGACTAAAAAAATAATTACTTAAAATACGAAAAGAGAAATTAATCACAGAATTGAGTAGCACTAACTATCAAACTTTACATTTAAAAGACATCGAGTTACCTTAAGTTAATGCTAAAACTTAAGAGTTGAAAATAGTGAAGATGGATTTCTGAATATTTTTTCATCCAACATATCAATGGCTAAATGCGGATAATGCTCATCACGATTGAAACATTTTAAAATCTCCAACTATGGTTTATTTTTTCAAAAAAAGTCATCTAAATTTTTCCTTTAAATTTTTTGTCATTTTGTTAGGAGGAGTGACAAAAATTCTCAGGAGTTTAGGAGGAGTGAAAAAAATTCTCAGGAGTGTCCATTATCAACTGTCGCGTAGTTTTTTTTTAAAAAGAAAAATAAAATATGAGCTGAGGATAACAACGTTGCAATCTGATGTCCGCATTATACGACTTCAGCCATCAGTCTCTTTTATTCTTGCATCAAGATCCTTGGATTAGTTGATGTGTGGAAAGTTTATCGTAATAATTGATCAAATTTTCTTTAATTTGTTGTCTTTGAAATGATGCTTCTTGATGGCAAAACCAAAAGAAAATCGGTGGGCATTCAAAAGTCACTTCCTCCAGAATGTCGACTCCAGCTATTGTTTTCCCAGATTTAGATATCTTGAAGTGACCCCATGCGCGCACTGGAAAAGAATTTCGTATCATTATTAATTTTGTTCTAGGAACAAGCCTTGGTGGAATTTCTGCTTCATAATGTTTTTAATAATTCAATTTCCGTTCACATCCCTGTTCTTATTGTTCGTTGAATTGAAATTTCAGTGAGTTCCTGAAAAACTTCAATATTTTCCTAACACTCTCCTTTAATTTGCTGATTGAGCATAGCAGTTCCAGAATATCCATCTTATTGGGTTAAAAATTATTTTGACGAATTGATAGCCTAGGTAAAAAATTAGGCATCTCAGATTGTGATGTTGTAAGTCTCCGCTCATGTTTTAGTTTTTAAAAGCAAACCAACCAACAATTTCTATTGAATTTTTATATTAATTTTTTTTGGTCATTCTTTAAAAATCACACAAAATTACAAAGTAGGAAAAATTTGGACTAGTTTTCTTCGTAGAAAATAAAATGCTATAGGAGATTTTCAAACTTTGCTACTGAGGTGCACATTTTTTGCATCCAGCCACCAAAATGATTGGTAAAACATTCTAAGCGAAGCAATTCCTAGGCCATGTTAATTTTTATAATGGCCCTGGGTGAACAAGCAATTATTAAACACATTTTTTGAATGATTGAAAAATGTATGTTCCAGCAAAAAAGAACTTTTGTCTAATCTTAAAATTATCAGCCTAAATTTACCTCTCTCTTATTTTAGTCCCCATCTGTAACAGTTTGAGCCTAACCTCCTTTGGAGTCTGGCATTAAATGGACCGATTAAACCAGAATCTTTTTTTTTTCTTCTTTAACAGAGAACGGAACCTTTTCATACCTATAAATTCTCTGTGAGTTAACATAAAATCATGAAGAAGTTACCCTCTAAAGCTTCAAGTTCCAGTGTTGTGTTTTTTTCTATTTAAATAATGAAGCATCAGAGAAAATTAGGCTCTGTAGCTCAGCTGATCTTAGTTAAATCCATCCCAATAACAATCTTGTACTTCTTCGACTGCATTGTTTGAATTGTACATTATTCAGAAAATAATTTCTTACCACAGTACACTGAGTGAAAGAAACATGTTGTGTGAGTAGAGGCAATGGTATAATGATCGTTCTCCTCTTTTTTCACATGAAAATCTGCTGTGATAGTATTTTGTATGCTCGGAGCATTGTGTAGAAACTCAGAATATCTTACTGTGTAACTCCAGTCATTTTGAGGTCCTCCATCGGATATTATCTCAAAATCAATGCTGAAAGACAAAAATCAATAATTACATATCAAAGGCTTTCCATTTATATAAATTCTCTCTAATTGCATTCCTTTTTTTTTTCATTTATTCAAAAGATGAATCATGAATGAATGCATCCAAATGCTAATTTTGAGATCATTGATTGGAAAGTAGTCGGTATTTAGTCACTTAAATTGGGATGCAGATCAATTTTCTCGAAACAAAATTTTTTCATCAGAAACTCTCATTGAGCAAGCTATTATTCATGTAACGGGAAGTTATTGTTTTGGATTAAACTGTTATCATTATCAAAACTCTATTTCACATTTTTTTCAAAACTATCAGTCACACACAAAGAAAAAACTTAAAATGATGTGGAACACTAAAGTTTCCAGTACAGGTAACTGAACTTAAGTTGCTGTGACTGAAGTTTTTTAAAATAGGAAGCTAAGCCAGTTTAAAAAACAGGAAGGCTGAGAACTTCCTAGTCTGTGCTAGGGCTGTTCTATTGGTTGTCGGTAAGGTACCGAAACAGTTCTGTTAAGAAAATGTTACGATCAAAGTGCTCTTACCGATAGCGATCTGAGTTTTCGGAGCAAACGGAAATAAGCTGTTGCCATGTGCACATCTATTTTACGCGCCTCCGCGCCAGGCAATCTGACAGACTGACACAAGGGGCAACAATGCATTGAGTGCGAGCTCTCAAAATTACGCGAAGGCTGGCTGTTAACAATATCATCGCAACTGTCGGTACTGCCACTAATATCAGTTTAAGACAATACTGATAGTGTTCAGGCAAGAATTTGTTTGAACACCCCTAGTCTTGTCCGGTGAAATTGAAAATTAGATAGAAGCTCTGATCATGACCTCCTGCGAAGTGCGTAATCTACTCCCGCGCAACTAACAAGATCCAAGGAATTCGTGTTGAAGTAAAATCACCCCAACACCATACTTTCGCGGGTTCTTTCCTCAATTTTTTGTGTCGTTTTATAGTGGTTTTTGCTTCTTGGGCTACCATTATCCGTAGGTAATCTAACTGCAAATAAAATGTTAGAAAATTTTCATATTTTATGACGCAAGAAGCGCGATAAAAATAACAACAAAATTAGCCAAAAATAACATCGAGATCAGCCAAAAAATAACATCGAGATCAGCCAAAAAAATAACATTGATAAGTTCCATTGTCTACTCATGGAGGCCGTATGTACATCCCTTTTTGTACCAGGTCTCATTTTATAATGAAAATAAACTCAGAAAGAGGAACACTTACATAGTAGGATTCAGCGTCTTCATGTTGTTAAAATCTGCAAGGAACTCCCAAACAATAGCTGGGTCTGATAAGGACTGTAGATACGTGTGCTCCGAAATCTTGAATGTTCTCAAGCGTAAGAGGATATAAATCAGGATGATTCCAACTCCGTATTTTACCAGATTCAACCACCTTAGCCCATTGCGTTTGATAAGTTTGAGCGGCAAGAGTGGAGGTAGGCCCTCTGATTTTACCTTTGCCACACCTGAAGATCCTGGAGACATCTGGAAGAAATATTATGAAGAAGCAGGGTTGCCACAGTCAAGGAATGCCGGGAAATGTCAGGGAATTTTAAAAAGTCAGGAAAAACTGAGAAATGTCAAGGAAAATTCGTTAAATCACCTTTATTTGCTTTCTGGGATGGGTTTAAGGTTTCGAATAACAAATTTTGCCTGAATACTATTTTCAATCATGAATGTCTTCTTAACCTTCTATCACATCTTAAATTGTCAGGGAATTTCACCAAAAATATGTCAGGGAATTTCATTTTCCGAATTCTGTGGTAACCCTGAAGAAGTATTTCGACACTCTAACTCCAAATCACGTATTTCGGTTTGCGACGTTGCAGACTTCCTATCATACTTTGTCTTTTGAATGGAAAACTATCCAACGTTAATCCTGTAAAATTTCCGTGATTTTTCCTCTTTGTGCGAAGAAAATTCTGTGAAAACTTAAAAGAATGATTTCGATTTGTTCTCCTTCAAAAAAAATTAAATTCGAGTAGATTTTAAAACACCGCAAATGAGACACGTGGTTTGAGAGTTTCACCGTCGATTTTATTCCATTTTTGTTTTGGAATGTAATCAATCAGTACCATCGATCAGTTTTTCTATCAGTCTCTTGCCCAAGCTTGGGTCTGAGGACCAGTTTTCGTGAAAAAAGCTGATTTTCTGGCATTCGCCCGCTAATCCGCTAAACCAGCATTTTTCGCCAAAATCGATGTAAAACCCATATTTCAGCCAGTATTAGACCCGAGAAGAGGTCGAAAGGGGCCAAATCATGACGTATTCCATAAAATATAGCCCTTCAATGAGTGAAAAACCAGTTCAGGGTGGGCCCAAAAACGGCCACTATCGATACCCCTCCTTTGCGAGTTTTGAATCTTTCTCTTTTAACAGCCTTTCTCCTAGGGGAGGTTTTTGTACCGCATCAGTTTTAGTGGGGCAATAAATTCGTTCTAAATTAGACGATTTCGAGGTTCCGCCGCCAATCGGCCGTGATGCAGCTTTGCTCGCTATCTTGCTCAGCTGAGATAAATACATCCTGCTGTATCCAACTCGCAAGAGCTGTCTGCACTGAGGAAAAGTTTTCCTGGTCACTTGGTTAGCACGTTTCTGCAGCAAGCACGATTTCATGATCGATTGGCGAATCCATTATTTGTCATGCAGAGAGTGTCAAACATCAGGATTTTCCCGATTCTATAAGGACTGGAGGTCAATTAGGATTTAATGCCGATTTCATCAGGATTTGAGGAAAAATCAGTCGTAAAATCAGGATTTGAGAAAAGTCGGCCGTCCGAAACTCTAGAGTTCTGCTTTCGCATACGCTTATGCAAAAATTTTAATTTTTCTCCGCAAAAAATCAGGATTTGGAAAAATTATGAAATCAGGATTTAGCAGTCGAAAATCAGGAAGAATCAGAATTTCCTCAAATGAAAAAAAAACTAGACACCCTGAAAAGGGTTGCCACGGTCAGGGAATACCGGAAAATGTCAGGGAATTCTCAAAAGTCAGGGAAAATGACGAAAATATCCGGGGAAAATCGTCAAATCACCTTCATTTGCTTTCTCGAGTGGGCTTAACGTTTCGGAATTTTTTGCTTCATGCCTTCGTAATTTATCTATAGCTCTTTTTCAGTTTGATTAACCACTTGAACCGTCCTATTTTCGTGCAAAGATGCCCAATGGATCGAGTCAATTAAAGAGGTCGGACATGAAATTCTTAACTAAAACTGCAAATTGTGATGTTTATTCGTCAAATTTTAAATTTTTGAGCAGTGATTTTTATAGAAAATTTTACAAGAAAACCAATGGTACCATTTAAGGCCTCGGGATTTTGTAAAATGGAGTTATGAGCTTCGCAAGTTTCAAAATTTTGTCCGACTAATCCCATTGGCTCGACCACTGTGCGACGACACGACGTATGAATACAATGAGCGACACATTTTGTCATCACAAGCTAGACGATTCAAGCCGCTCCGACTTTTCAATCGGCAAAGTCTGCATGCAACTATTCGTGTTCTCGGGAGGTCCGTATTGCATACGCTAAAAATTGCAGGCGCTCTGCCTTTCTTGAGCATAACGTATGGCTGGCCTTGTTGGTTCCCAAGGGGTTTCTACGTTGCATTTAAAATGGCGTCTATCAACAAATCTTAGAAATTCAGATGAGTCGTGCCACATCACAGCGTTGCCAAATGTGGCAAATCACGGACATTCTATCGGTATTCGTTGTGCCACGATGTTTTTGTGGACGTGTTTTTGGTGGAAAATTTGCGCCATTTGGCAACGCCATTGTGATGCAGCACAACTCATCCTAATCTCAGAGTTTATGTTAAACGCGATTGTAAATGGAACGGATTTAACAGAAAGGAACCAAGCCACATCAGCTATTGCCAAATTTAAGTGGGCAATTTGACTTTTTATAACAGAACGATCGTGAGGATTTGTTACAGAATTTTAAGAAATTTGCTTCGTACTCTGGAGAAAATTCACTGAAAGTTGCACGAAAATCCGCATTATAGTATGGTGTCCAAATAACGAGAAAATGTTTACCACCTAGGAGGATATCCTTAGTTATCGAGAAAAGTTCAACAACAGTTGACAACTTAAATACTGTGTATTTCTTATAGGACAGTTCCTTTTCAATCGAAGTAACCTCCGTTTCAAACTCATGTTTAAACGGGTTTGTGGGGGAAATTAAAAAAAAAGTGTCCTGATCACTAATATCTTAACAATATTTGGAAAATTTGAAAGTCGATTTTCAATTTTTGTCCATGGACTGCCGCACTGTGGACGATCTCAGCACGCAGCCGTACGTTATGCCCAAGACAGCCAGAGCGCCTGCAATTTTTTGTGTATGCAACGCGGACATCCCGCGAACACGAATAGTTGCATCCAAACCTAGCCATTGGAAAAGGAGCGCTTTCAATTTTTTCCGCTTGTTATAACAATGTGTCATTCCTTGCTTTCGAATGATGTAGTTGTATAAAAATAGTTTGGCTCAAGTATTTAATGAATATTTTATCCAATTGAATAAAAAGGAATGAGTAACTTACTAAACTTAGTCTATGGCCTCGAGTTTTATTTCGAAAAAATCGCGATTGATTGTCCGGCGATAAAAGCGCGATTCTATCGCGATAAGATCGAGGATAATCGCTCAGACGTTGATGATCCTGGCTATATATACAGCGATTTTTCCGTTGAGAAATGCTACTTGGGTTAAGGCACATTTTCTTTTTTTTTTTTTACTTAATCACTTAATTACCGTGAAACTCACCGCTAATACGTCTGTTGATCCGCTCGTGAATCCTTACTCATTGTTTGTTCCACAAAGAAATTAACTCTAGATAACCTGAAAAGATTCACTCCACTGATTATTACTGTGAAGAAAATCCTTTGTCTTCTCGTTCTAAAAATTATAATTCGGCTATTGCTAGTGTCGCCCCGTTAAAAGAATACGAATTCGACTGCTTAACGCGTGGAGCGAGCAGACAGGTCCCCTGATTGTGAATGGTCAACACAAACTGATATGACGCCATGTCACTTCGGAGCTGTATCATTCTTGTGCCGAAGCGTCAGCCATCAGCTATAGATTTTTTCTCGTTTGAAGCTATGTGAGGAATCGATTTTTAAGGCGTAGCCAACGCACCGATAATCGATCCTTTCGCATAGGTTTAAATGGCAGATCAATCGATTTATTGCAAAGCACGACCAGCCGTGGCGAAGCGCACAGCACCAGCTATCGATATTTTCCCATTTGAAGCCATGGCAAAGAATCGATTATCGAAGAATACCCCAATTATCGATCCTTTCTCGTAGGTTCAAATGACAGATAATTCAATTCATCGTATCGTACGACGCGCAGTGTGAATAATCGGCTATCGATATTTCCTATGAGATGCCATGGTAAAGAATCGATATTGTGGATAATCGATTCTTTTCCAAAGCTCTAATTGGCAGATGAATCGATTTATCGCAAAGCACGTCTTCTCGCTGCATCACAAATCAGTCGGGTCAGCGTAAAGCGTCGGATATGTGCAAAGTTACCAGATTGGGAAATTAAATGTAGATATTCTTCATGTGATTTAATGTGGGAAAGTGCTGATTTTTCAGCACTACCTGGCAACTCTGGAAGCCTGACGTTTCCTTCTCTTCTCGGGGATGGGGAGTGTTTGTATTAAAAATCATTATATCAGTGTCGAACTGAATATATTTGAGTACATTATTTCTGAATGTTAGGCCCCGAGTGCCCTTTTTAACTTTCAAATGATTCCCGAGAGGTTTATTTCTGTACGAAGTCACGAGGCGATTGCAATGGTGTCAAGGGAATTCGACTTATTGTTAGCCATCTTCTTCTCCCATTTTCTGGTGTTATACTCGATGCTGCCGTGCTAAGGAAAAACGCCGTACGAACCGTCAGACGTTGCCAAATTTCTTTTGATGAAACGCGCATTTTTGAGAAAACTTATTAATATTTTTTTGCCAATTTTTCCGATAATTTTGTTCACAATTTAATCTAAAGATTTCGCAAATTTCAAAGAAAAATATTCATGAATTCCCTAAAAATAAATATTTTATCGGAGGAAATTTGGCAACTCTCGAATGTTCATAAGGCGCTTTTCCTTAGCGCGGCAGAATGGGTCAGTGGCTCCCATTTTCAATTTATTGCCTGAAATCATGGAGGGAACTTAATAATTTCTCGGAATTTTTCAGATTTTTTTAACCCTAAATCCCAAGTAGCATTTTTTTAACGGAAAAATCGCGTTATTTTGAAATTAAGCTGCGATGTTTTTTGCTGAAAAACTATTTTTTATGCCTACAAAAATTTCTTGCCATTGCCCCATTACCGCTCAGGGCCAGATTCACCTACTTGCCGCCCATGGGCCGCCTATATTTTGCCGCCCCATTCTCATTCGTTTTGAAACTCGATAAAAGCCATCAAATGAACGTGCCAGCGGGGGAGGGGTGCATAAGGCACATTTACTCGTGTTGAACATATTTTTTGGGAAAACCCTGTCAACACTACTAGCAAAAGTTCACGAAACTTTGCGCGAAAGTTAAGTTCCGTAAACCTATCTCTGCGTGGACAAGGCCTTCCATTCATAAGAAATGAACGAAAAAATTATGGAAGAACAAACATAAATGTGGTTTAATAATTTTAACTTCCGCCGCCGCGCCGCGCAAACCGCAATGTGTTGGACGCAATGCGTGAAGTATTCACGCAGTCTTGTAGGCGCTATGCGTCTCACGCTGATCACACTGTGTTTGCCGCAATGCGTGAGGTATTCATGCATTCTTGTAGGCGCTATCCATTTCACGCTGTCCGCAATGACCGCACTGTATTTGATACAATGCGTGAAGTATTCGTGCAGTCTTGTAGGCGCTAATATGTGTTACATGCCGATCGCCGCGCCGAGGGCTTCTCCTTTTCATCTCAAGTCCTCGTCATCATTTCTCTCTAGGTAAGTTGCGCCGTTCCAGGCCAAATTGCGTGTTCGGTCTCTCTCTTAACTCGAATTATTGAGGGTGCTGTCTCTTGTATCACTAAGAGACGAAAAAATTTGAAATCACTATTCTCTCAGGAGATGAGAGATTTTGTCGCCTTTTCTCGTTTGTATTTTTGTTTTTATAAATCCGATTTTTTTTTATACCTACACTTTAAAAAATTGCAAAGAGCTTGATGCAAAAACGGCTTTTTTCGCCCCCCTCTGGAAGTTCTTCAGACTTTGTCTATTGATTACTCATACTTGAGCGCTTCTTTTACCAAATTTTCAGACCCCCAAAAAATTTTGGGGGGGAGCTAGGGGGGGTGGAAGTCAAAACCTGTGAACCTCGATATCTCTTGAACAAAGAAAGATATCGAGGTCCGGTTTGGACGAAAAATCGTCTAAAATTGCATACTTTATGATTCTAAAGGTCAAAATCCCGATATCACATTTTTAAGTCAACATATGTGCTTTTTTCCAGTTTTTAGGTCTAGAAAATTTCTTTTAAACGAAAAATTTACAAAGATCTCAATTTTTTATTGGAACCAAAACCAGTTTTTTAAATTGTTCGTCTTTTTTCGCATCCAACGAGTGGTCCATTAAGCTGGGGAACCGAACGGTTCCGGAGTTATGATCGATTGAAGTTTCCGCTCAACGCGCGCCGACCGATTTTCGCGCGCAAAAAAGTCGGATTTGACTGTTATTAGATCAGATTGAATGTTCAAACCGAGCAAAATGCTTTATTAGGGACTCTTGAGGGTCGCTGAGTTCAGAAATTACCGATACTTCCAAAAAATTCACGTTTTTAAAGTTACAGCTCCGCAGCGCTATTTTAGAGGCCCACTGAGCGCCGACCGGCGCTCAGTGGTCCTGTCCGAAGCTGCAATTTTAAAAACGTGAATTTTTTGGGAGTATCGGTAATTTCTGAACTCAGCGACCCTCAAGAGTCCCTAATAAAGCATTTTGCTCAGTTTGAACATTCAATCTGATCTGATAACAGTCGAATCCGACTTTTTTGCGCGCGAAAATCGGTCGGCGCGCGTTGAGCGGAAACTTCAATCGATCATAACTCCGGAACCGTTCGGTTCCCCAGCTTAATGGACCACTCGTTGGATGCGAAAAAAGACGAACAATTTAAAAAACTGGTTTTGGTTCCAATAAAAAATTGAGATCTTTGTAAATTTTTCGTTTAAAAGAAATTTTCTAGACCTAAAAACTGGAAAAAAGCACATATGTTGACTTTAAAATGTGATATCGGGATTTTGACCTTTAGAATCACGAAGTATGCAATTTTAGACGATTTTTCGTCTAAACCGGACCTCGATATCTTTCTTTGTTCAAGAGATATCGAAGTTCACAGGTTTTGACTTCCACCCCCCCTAGCTCCCCCCCAAAATTTTTTGGGGGTCTGAAAATTTGGTAAAAGAAGCGCTCAAGTATGAGTAATCAATAGACAAAGTCTGAAGAACTTCCAGAGGGGGGCGAAAAAAGCCGTTTTTGCATCAAGCTCTTTTTGCCGCCATGGGCCGCGGCCCATGTGGCCAACCCCTTAATCCGGCCCTGGGTGAATCATGTTACATTTTTTTATTCTTTTCAAAAATGAATAATATTTTGATTGATGTGTTTCTAGTCACGCCGAGTATGGAGCTGAAACCAAACTGTGGTAGTGATCGCGCTTGGGTCTGGTCGGTCCGAGCCGATTATGCCGATGAAGTAATGTGCCCTGAGCTGTTAGCCATTCGATTTGCCAATGCAGAAAGTAAGTAGCATTTTCTTTTAATTTCCACTCACAAGATCAGTAGAAATGTAGAAGCTTCTCAAAAAAAAAAAAAGAAAAAAAAGCCTACAATTTTATGAGTCCTGAAAATTTAAAAGATGTATTTTCTGTGTCCTACTATAAAGTAGTCTTGTTTATATTGTTTCGTTTTTAGCTTGCTTTCTTGTATTATCATTACCTATTATTTATGTTTATTTTTATTTCTCTTTCTAACCATTTTTTTTCTTATGTAATATTGTCGGTTACATGATAAGTAAAAATTTTTAAAGACCTGTAAGGTCTGAAAATATGATGTAAAAAAAATCAAGCTTACTCAAACTCTCACATTGACCTGCCTTCTTTCAGAGCCAGGCCTCCAACTTCACATTTTCAAGCCTAATAACATCTGAATTATGTGAGAACTCTTGCCAGGATTTTACTGCTTTGTGATGACACAAGGTTTCCAGTGGAGGGGAATATGCAAGGCATTAAAATTTGCAAAGCAAACCATGTAAAACGCAAGGAATTAGGGAGTAAATCTTGAAGAAATAGAAAATCTGGCCTCTTAATTGTTTAAATCGTCAAATCTGTCGTTTTCTTGATTCAAATACATGGTCCTGGTAGGAAAGACAGAGAGTTTAGGATTCTGATAACGTATTCAATACTGACAGTAACTCTCAACTCAAGTGGACCGGGTGCATTTGACAATAAAGAACTATTAGTTCTGGTTCATCCATAAAACCATGTATCTGCACACAGAAGAGGTCAGGAACATATGTTGTTTCTATAATGGATAAAAAATAGTGTATGGTTCCTTTTTGCAAAATTTAATCCAATTGTCTCATAACTATGGCGCACCACCTTTGAAGGATTTTATGTTTCTCCTTCTTCTTTTTACTATTAAATTTTAACACAGTTTATTTATTTTTTTGTCTTTCAGATGCCAAAAAATGGTACACCACGTTTGAAGAAGCGAAGCAAATAGTTGCCACTCAGTGCGACCTTTATAACAAATCACTGGAAGGTAAATTATTTCCATCCATTATTCTTCAATTATTTCTCCATTATTCCGTTATCTTTTTTCCCCTTTTTTCTTTTTCTCTTGGTTTCTCTCTTTTTTTCCCCAGTTTTGTAAAATTTAACTTGACGGATTAAACCGGAGGAAGCGTAACTACATCAGATCTTTGATTTTCTCTTTTGTTATTTTTTTTTTTAAACAGAAAACTGAGCAACTAGAATTTTTGTGAGTACATTCTTTTTAATTTATGGTAAATCCACGGAAAGTTTAAAGTTGTAAAGTAGTTTAATTTTCTGGTATAAAAAAAAAAAAAAAATAAATAAATTGGAGAAAATCAAGTAACATATAATGCAGTTAGATAGGTTGATTCTGGTTAAAGCCAGCAAATTCATAACAGTCAAGTTAAGCACTGAGGAAAGTGCGCTCTGTCAGTGTGAAAATAAACAGAACTGTTCGCATATTTTTATCAGTATGTAATACATATTGATAAGTCTTAACTGTCAAAAATCTCAATTCCGTTTTTTTGAACCCAACTCCACAAAAATCACTCCTGTGGAAAAGTTTCCTCTGGGCTTTGAGGTTCGTTCTCTCTTGAAGGATCAAATATTATCAGTGGAATCGTGAAAACATGTGTATCCTGATGGATGGTAGTGTCTCAAAATTTCTGATCTTAACATATTTTTTAAACCAAATTACATAATAAATTCTTTCTATAGGTAATTTCATTGTAAAAGACTTTCTGTGTAAGATTTCCTGTAAATACTTTTAAAAGAGTCAAAGAAAAATTTCAATTTTCTTCTTCTTTTTTTCCCAGATTTAATCAGAATCAGCTTAATTGCATTTCATGTTGCCCAATTTTTATCTTGTTTCATTTTTTTAAACTACTCAATCCCTTTAAATTTCCTTTGAATTTAGGATTAATTTGCTTAAATCCGTCAAATAGACCATCAGACGAGGTATGAATTGAAGCACTCTGACATTTGGCTCTGCTTCAAAATTTCACATAGAACGCAATTTGCGCAACACAAGTGACTGAAATTAATGCCCAACTAAAATATCATTGTTTTTATTCAGCATTGGTCATGAATAATTAGAATTTCTTGCTTACATGAAAAACCATAGTCTACTTAAATCAAATCACGAACTACAGCGGCTTTGGCAGGCTTTTCAATAAGCAGTGTTCTTTCCCTGCCTTTTATTGTTGAAAGTTAAATAATGTGCAATATCTGATTGTGAGCCAAATCGCCGATATTGAGGTTGTCATATTTTCCTACTGGCACGACTGTCATGGTAACGTTTGAGGTGCGATTTAACTCAAGAAGATTATGGTTTTCCCATGAGTGGAACGTCTAAATTGATGCTTCGAAAAACGTTGACCTGTGCCAGGAGTTACTTTCAGTACTTTTTGCTGTCAAAATCAAGCTCTTCGTCAATATTTGATGAGAAATCATGTATCATAATGCCTAAATGTGGCACGTTGTCTAGTGGTCTATTAGTCTCGCTTCAAAAATGTAAAATGCCACAGAGAATCTGCAATGTTGCAGGCAGGAAGTTTTGCTGTGAATATGCGTGCATGTAAATTGAGCATTATTTTCACCTAATTTTTTTTTCATTCTAGAACTGATCAATCAAGACGAGGACAACAGCGGAGACAGCAGTGATGACACAAGCGACTCGCTAAGCGATGATGATGGGAGCGATGAGAAAACCAAACCAGCAGAAGAATCTAAAGATACCGACGACAAGTGTGATCCAGACCTCAATCAAGCAGTAGAAAACCTTCGAATAGACTCCAAAACTGATAAAGCTGAAGATTCCAAAGTGTCTGAATCCCAAGTTTCAGAACCTAAGGCGGACGTTTAATCTTCCTACTTTTGCTTTCTCCGTGATCCCACTTTTGTTTAAGTTAAGAGGCTAGTGATGTTTGCATTTTTACTCAATCTTCTTAATTTCAAGCAAAGCTTCTCTCTCTATAATAAGTTTTTGTTTAGAATCTTTTTAGAATTTTTCTAGAGTTTCCAATGTTTCCTTTTTTCTCAGATTTCTTCTTAATATCATTGAGGAAACTCTGAATTATTTTAGCTCCCATTCACAGGCCATTTGAACAGCTTCGAAGTAAAGCAATAATTTTTTTCCATCCTAGAGTTTGTAATAAAGAAAATTCACATCAACAACAGTGAGTTAAGGATTTCTTTCCTTTTTTAAGAAATAAATATCTGTATGGTCCAAATTGGCCAGTGATTACCCCTCCATTTGCATGGTGTTGATATCTTGCCATGAATCCATTTTAGCGCTTTTTGTATTGTCTCAATGTAAGGTTGCAAACTTTAATATCGAGCTTTATTTAATTCTGTATCTCTTATCCCAGTCTCGCAACAAAGCAAATACTTCATTGTCTAATTTGATTTTCCAAAAACAAAGTTATATCAAGTACCAGAAAAAATGTCTGGACTCCTCCGAAGCTGTTCAGCCTTGGACTCGGGCTTATAACCTCAAAATTCTATCACTCTCTGCGCTATGGTCATCGCTAAATAAGTTCAAACACTCAATAAGTGGAATAGAAAATCCGTTATCTTGATTCTTGTATTTACTTATTCTTCTAAACAGAGGATGACAGATCTTCTGTCGTAGTCCAAAAGTGTTTAAACGTATTTGGCGGAGTATCATCTGTATAAGTTCTTCCAATAATTTTTTGACCACTAGAGGCTGCCTTGAAAAGCTGTATCGCGGACGAAAGAGCACATCTCGATTGCGCTGCTTCAGTGTTGCTTACTTACATTTTACTTTTTCATAAGAGGACTTTCGTATGAATTTTTCTGCAAATTCCTAGGGATTTTTCTTTATCTCTAAGAGATCAAACTCTTGAAAAATAAAATGTTTGTAGAAATACTGAAACAGCCCAGATGTTTCCTCGTGCGGGAGATGACGAAATGTATGTAAATGAATCTTGCATCGTCTGTGGAGGGAAAAATAATGAGGAAACGAGTATTTGTATTTCCACAGTCAAATTTAAAATGTTTAACGATCAAAAAATGCATTTTACATACTTCAAAGTGTTTATGAGTAGGGAACAGCACCTGCATTTTCCAAACTTCAATGAGCTTAAAATTATTTTTGATTAATACTCAGCTCGTTCTAAAATTGATGATTTATACTCTTCGAATTATTTCACACCTCTTCAGCCATGCAAATCATTTTCAAAAGACTGAAAAACCAAAAATTTTCCTTTGCGACTTTTGTAACGACTTTGCATTTTTCCCCAAACTACGGTGGGCCTCTAGGCAAGGTATTACAGGACAAAGATTTTTAAGACTTAAGATTTTAAAGGGATATGAAGTAACATTTTTCTGTAATTCAGACCTTGTCTAGTTGCCCATACTGTTTTTGGCTCCTACTATTCGTCATTTCTCCCACAAAAGAATGTACATTCAGTTCAATAATGTCAAATTCCCCCAATTTATTTTTACCAGGAGAGTTTTTTTTGGACAAATCTGACTGAAAATTTCACTGATTTTTCTCCTGATCTCACGCAAAAAGCAGTCAAATTTTAAACAAAAATTGCACCGGCTTATTCTTGTAAAAAATTGAATTGTTGGAGTCAATTTTGCATCCTCGGAATGGAGTTACGTTCCTTCGTCCGCGAACAATGAATTTTTTTTAATTCCTTTTTTTACTCCTCAGTCATTTAATCTAATAATTTGACCGTAAGAATGTGCTCTAATTGATGAATTCTAAGACTAGCGATTCTTCTCTGGAATCTATTTGTGGCATTTTGTGAGTAAGCAATTTTGATTTCCTCCTTGAGAGTAATTTTACTTGCGTTGTTTCTGATCTTCACTTCTAGTGTAGCTCCTCCAACTATTGTTAATGAGAAAATAACATTTTAGGTTACAAATGCATTACGTTGCATTCTAAAGACTTCATTTAAAGTCACCATCGTTTTTTCAAATTAAATTTTAAGATAAGGTGCAAAATGATCCGTAAATGAGACTACGTCTTCAATCACGTATGAAGTTATGTGCCATAAGGAAATTGATTCACTTAAGAATGTAAATTGATTTTCTGAGTGTCTACAGGGTTAGGGAAAATATTTCTCTCAGGCCAATAAAAATGCAAGAAAGAAATTTCATCAAAATTACCAGAATCCCCCCATCATCCCTGATGTCTCTCTATCAAGTTTTTACAATTGGCTGAACAAATAGTTCACTAAATTATAACTTGGATGAGGTAGATTGAAAAATTTAAAACTAAATAATTATCGTCGAACAAACCTCTTTCGATGCATATTGGTCCATCGATAATCAGAAAGGTCCAAGAATGTTTTCCTTCAATGTTGTGAACACTCGGTATTTCTACTATAGCCACTTATGTCCAATGACTGGTCATCATATCATCAATTGCAGTTGTTTAAAGTACCATAAGCTTTGATATTTAATCGTCCTAACCAGTTTTCTATCTGTTTGCAAGTGGCATTCAATAATGGTCCAAATCAGTTTAGAAGTGGGGATTTGATGTAAGCAACGAAAAATCCTGGTGATTTGACGAAAAAATGGTTGGCTCTTAATTCAGTCACTCTTTTCTTTTATACCTGTTGTATTTTATTGAAATATTGATCTTAGATTAAAGTTACCTTCCTTTTAATTTCTCCCAGAGACCATATTAAAAACATCTAAAATTTGAAATTCAAGTGGCGCTGAATTTCTATGCGTTTACCAGAGTCTCTTTTTCCCAAACTAGCAGGGAAAACAATTACTATTTAAATGTGTGATAATTTTAAAACTTTTGTACATACTAATCAAATAATTTCTCATTTTATTTTGTGCCTTATCGTCTCAATTCATTGGTTTTGGAAGAAAGCTTAAGACAAACGCAAAGGCTCTTTTGAGGAAATCCACCCAGGTGATTTCGAGAGGAAATCATCGTTCTATGGTACCCATCACATTTTATTTTACTTTAAGGCAACCTTTAAAGTGTTTATTTTTATCCTGTGACTAGTAATAGTTGATATTTAAATAGATTTTGAATAAGTATCCACTTTGTCTTATTAATTTTACCCTCTTGCTAATCTTGGACGGGGATGAAATAACACCCTGGCGAAGCTTTTTCAGGCCGTGTCTACAGGTCTGGAAACTTGGCATCTACAGGGAATTCCGTCTGGTTAGGGGAATATAAGGGAATATCCTGGAAAAGACTTGAAATTTGAAATCTGAAGAATCCTCCACTGTTCTTAGAATCGAATGAATTCTCAGTGCTCTGAGGTACCCTGTGAACTCATCTGCCGTGCAAAGGAAGAACACTGTATGAACATTCGAAAGTTGCCAAATTACTTGTGATAAAATGTTTATTTTTCAGAAAAGTTATGACAACTCCTTGAAATTTTCAGGAACTTAAGGTGATGTAACGAACAAAATTATCTGAAAAATAGGGAGGAAAATATTCATACATTTACCAGGAAATTCGCGTTTTATCAAAGAAAATTTGGCAATGCCTGAAAGTTCATATGGCATTTTTCCTTAGCACGGCAGTCATGTTGAACGGGGGACAAGGGTAAAAAATGCCGGAAAAGTGCGTCATGTATTTTATGGACGGCCCCTAATGTCAAATACTTCTTTATGCAGAGACAACAGAGTAGTTCGGACACGAGAAGAGAAAACTTAGGTCTAAAACATTCTTAATAAACTTCAAATATTGTCGAACATCCATGAAACTATTTGAATGTTTTTTGTAAGACCGTGAAAGATTCTTCCCATGTGGCAGCGACCAAAAATAAGGTTACGAAAGTGTTAGTGCAACGTTATTCTTTTGGCCGCAAAATTGTGATTTTTGTTGCAAGCATCTGCCAGGCAAGTTTGAATGTTCTTGATTTCAACTTGGAAAAGCTGGCATGAATCCTGTCTCTATGGGCTTCGCCTTAAGGCGGCCTCCTGAACTTTCGATACATTTCTTTAAGTTCTGTGACCTTTTTTTTGCGGCTACTTTAAGGGGTTAAGAACTCTAGCATATTTTTGTTCATTTGTTTAATCTGATGCCATATTGTGGATTGAAAATTTTGTTTCTCTTTTTTTTAATGTTTTTTTTTTACTGTTCCCTATAGGCCCCAACTACAGATACAAAGAGAAAAATTAATTTTTAAAAGCTTTGAGCTTGTAAGTAAAGGATTTTTTGAACTCAAATTCTAACTGAAAAAAAGAACCCTCCAATTTATCGGCCTAAAATTAATATTGATGTATAAGTAGATCACACTTTCAACATTAATTTGGAGAGGGGGGGGGGCTGTCCACGTCTTTAATTTCAACTTGAAATTTTGAAGGTGCCCATTTTAGTGGTGGGGTTGACACACCATTGTGGTGTGTCAAAGGTAGATTATATCGTGTCACTCATATTTTCAAATTGATTTCAGTCCAATTTGTAATTTTTTATGAGCGTATCCAATTAAAACACCCGATTTTTCAGTATTTTCGAGACAGTTTTTGGGTCGGGACCATCTTGGCAACGGGTGAGCAGGAAAGTCCCGGGCACCAAATCGATAAGAATTTAAAATTACGCGGTCGTAGGGCCTGCCACAATCAGACGTTCTGCCAACCAATGACAACATCCTTATTTTCAAAGTGTCACCATAAACTCTAGTTCCATCGAAGTTTTTGTCAAATTTTTATGAAATTCTGAAAGTAATTGATCAAATAAGCATTTCCATAAGAAATAAATACCCTTTCAACACTTATATCATCGGTTATTTTTATTATCGCCGTGTCTCCCGGTCACTGCACAGTTGGTAAAATTGTAATAAACAAAACTGCCAGCGCTATCTTTTAGCGAAAAATAAAACGTCATGTATACAACATGTCAAGGCGGATAAAGAATGGTGGTCGCATTTCGATTTTGGCTGCCATCTTGAAGCACTGTGACGTCAGGAGGGTACGGCTTTTGCCATGCAATTCGAGGTTGAGCCGACTCCCCCGGCCTCGGCCGGCCCATGTACCCGATGTACCCGATACCGTGTGACGTCCAGAGGGTACGAAATGCGACCACCATTCTTTATCCGCCTTGACAACATGTGATATCAGTGATATCCACGTAAAATAAATAGTTTTGCCTTACATGTCATTTTTCGTAAATTTTGTCAGCTGTTCATTGGATTCGCGTCGAATTTATTCCACTGATAGTTTCTACGAATTAAGTGATTCTTCATCATCAGTCTACCTCTCTGGAAGTCATCATTTTCACGGTCATTTTATCTTAATTCTTCTCTCAAACACTTAATTGACTAGAACAGAAAAATGAAACTGATTATAGTCATTTTTCTCTCAGGCTCATTATCTCTTTCATTCTCTGCAACCCCGCATTTCGTATCTCATTCCAAACATTGATAAACACCTATCACCTCTCCACTTGTAATCCCAGTGACATTATTCAGCTTGAAATCCCTTAGTTGGTCATTTTCCCATCCTAAGCTCACCCATGGAGCAGAGGGTCACGGGGAACTCTACCCAGTACATCTGGGGAAGATCGTACTTCAGCCCCAATTATGACTTCAGGAAGATCTTCTATGACAAACTGCTCAGTGCGAAGACTTTCTACCAGCGTGATCTCATCGCCCATTTTGGCTGTGTCAATGCAATTGAATTCTCGAAGGACGGCTCCCAGTTAGTGTCTGGTAAGTCAGTTGGTTGAATGTGAAAGTTGAATATTTGTCGAGTGTCACCCATCTCCTCAACTCCCTCAACGTATTCCGCCAAAATATTGATGCCTGACAACAGCTTTTGGGCCGCTTATTCAGTATGATTACAATAACTATCAACATAGTAATCAGGCCCCTTATCAGTGTGAGCTGTCACCTCGAAATTGCAAAGTTAGTAGTTTCCTTACTGTGCCTGTAAACCAACCCAACTGAATAGGAACTCAATCATGACAATCTGTTCTTCGTCACTCAGTTTCATCAGACCTGAACATATGATATCTCTCAGATATCTGTTCAGTGATATCTTGCCCAGTGATATCATTGATTAGGGTCACTGTAGATACACAGCAATTGACTCTAACTGCCCATAATGAGTAATTAATTCTTGTAACCCATTTCCACGATATTTTAGATCATTTTGATTGATAAGCACCAACACTTGCCACTCTCTCAGTTTATAGATGTTGAGGATTCCACCTTCTGATTCCAACCTAAGTTTTGAATCTGGTCATAAAATTTTCCAAGGTTATTTTAGGTCCTCAAGAATAATAGTTTATGTCGAATCAAATCTGACTTATAATACAGAAATATGCAATGCCCACTGAAGAAACATTATCAATTGGTTATTTCAATGCTACAGCTTATGTAGCTCCTTGTCAGGAAGGGGAGGAGGTACCTACTTACAGCGGTTCCTCTTGGCAGACTTTTTGTCCCTCTTAAATGTTACCTTTAAGGAAAGGTAACCATCTTTAATTGAAAATATACACACTTTAATCGTCCAATTCTAAGCTAAGTGATTCAAGAGCGGTGCCATCTGCTTGAAGTAAATTTGCTTCACTTACTACCAGCAGTATTTTGTACACCCTTAGACTGGTTCATGAAAAGGAGATGTTTACTGCTTGAAAAAGAAAAACTAAAATTGTGGAAGGAAAGATACAATCAGATGGATTCATTCTGAAGGCCCTGTTACAAAAAATATGTTCAAAGAGTTACCAGGCAGGTATGAGGGGCTTCTTTGACACCACTTTCGGGATGGGGGAGGGAGGCCAGTTTTCAAGGAGAACTTAAGACAAATTTCAGAAAACTGACCCACATTTGAATTTAAACTTAAAATTTTGAGATTATCAATGACATGTGTGAAGATTGTTTTAAGAGTTAAAATGTAGTGAAGTAAGTCATCTTAAATTTTAATCCCAAAAAAAAATCTCCAAAAGTATTGGCTCATATTTTTTAACTTACCACTATTTTCAGGGGGTGATGATCGCAGAGTCCTCTTATGGGATGTACAGTCCGCTTTGAGAGGCGAAAACAGTCCTGTTGCAATGAAAACATCACATGTCAGCAACATTTTCTGCTTGGCAATCGATAGTAGAAAGGAGACGATTTTCTCTGGTGGCAATGATGATCAAGTTATAGTTCACAATATCAAAACGTACGTATATTTTTCTCACTTACTTGCAATGTATTCTTGAAAGAAACTGTGGGTGTCAGAAATTATTTTTAATATTCTAAAATTCAGGATTTTTACATAACTTCTAAGATTTAAAGATTTTCCCAAAAAATAAGAACTTTTACTTCAGGGCTAGACAGAAAGAATACAATCAATGATATTCCAGGATTTCCCAAGGCTGTGTAAATCCTGGCTCACATGTAATACTGCCTTTAAGTATTTAGTTAGTATATTCCTCTATCATCAAAATTTGTAATTTGTTGTAAATTTCTCTTTTTATGTCTTTTTTTTTCCTCCAATGTAAGTAGTTTCCAGGCTCTGGTTTTATTAGATGCTTATCTGCAGGGTCTTTAAGTGTGCTGTGAAAACATCAACTTGGCACAAGGATTTTAAGAAGAAAAATTGCATTGCTCTTAAAATCCCTCAAGAACATGCCAGAGCCTTAGGAAAAATTATTGTATTTTCAGGTGGAATATTTTTAAAAACTTGGCAGAATTCCTCAATCACAGTTGAATTTCATTTTTTTGACCGTATGAATTCCATAAACAGACTTTGATTGCAAAAATTTTTGCTATAAAAAAGAAAAAATAAAAAAAAAATACTGAACACTAACAAAGACTTCGCTTGAATACCTTGCTGGATAAATTCATTTTTTGAAAGAAGAGAATTTTCCCAGAAATGTTTTGGTAGGAAAGGAACAAACCATAACTTGGATCTCTTTTTAAAAGTATGTAACTTCTAAATTGAAATTCTAAAATTAGGAACATCGAGGGTTTTTGAAAAGTGTTTTGGAAAAGGAGGTTTGCTGTTAATCAGTTAAAAAAATTCACCTGTAAAGAAATCAGTTTACATCCGCTAATCCTTTCTATGAAGTTTCACTGCCAAGCATTTGAGGAGTCAGCTGATTGTTTGGTTTCCCTCTGCGATTTAGTTTACATGTAGACATGGAAAAATGCAGAAGCCAAAAAATCTATGAGCCCTAAAAATCTGTATGTCCACCTCTGGCCATGGGATTTTGTATGTTAGCTTGACCCTGGTTTGTCATGACTCATTTAACACTTTTTAATGTAAATGGATGAAACACAGAATGACACAAGTGAAATAAGTAATCATATTAAGGCCAAATTCCATTTTTTGGCCACGAGGAAAAGTTACTCAGAAATCAATAAAATTTTGTTGTGAAAAATGCTCTGTATGAGAGCAAATATCTAATGTAGCCATCTATTTTCCATAAGTGGACTTTCCAAAGGAAGTTGGTTCTGTTTTTTTAATAAACAGTGTCCATTTAAAAACGTGAAGATATTACATGTGATTGATTAAACGCAACCCAAAATTTCGTTCCTCTAGATGGGTTCAGAAATCAATTTTCAAACCTTTAACATTTGCAATCTCTGGAAGATTATTTCTCATCTCGTCCATTAATTTGTCTTGTACTCATTTTCAGGGGAGAACCAGTACAATATTTCCTGCATCATCAATCCATTTATGGCATCTCAATGGATCCTTTTAATGACAACCTAATCGCCATTGCATGTGATGATGGGAAAGTAGTGCTCCATGATATCCGTGAGAGCTCTTCAACAGGTGATCCTTCAAATAATATAGCACTCCGTGCCTATCAAGTGTTGTGGAAAATTCTTCTCTAGTGTACAAAGTAGATATTCTGATTGTACCTTTGTGCCATGATCTAAACTTTTTTTCCCTCGCTCTTGGCGAAAGTGTTGGCAAAGTTGGAAAAGGAAAAACTTAGGCCAAAAACTTTTGCCTGAAAGGGTTGTGAAAACAGGCAAATTTAAAGAATTGTCATGTAAAAATCATCTTTTTTCTCTAGCTTGACTTCTCTTTTTTTCTTATAAGTACTTAGACTTAGTAAAAGAAATGCTTGACGCGTCTGTCACAGGTCAAGAATCTACAATTTCAAAATGTTCATATTTTGAGAGGGTTCCTCCCTCCCTGGCCCCTCTGGGGGTTGTAATCCCCCAACATTTTCCCCCTTGATGATTAGAACAACAGTCCCAACTGGAACATGTTAACTCAAAAATTGAAAAAGTTATAGCATATGGAGCATTTCTTTTCCTCATCCTGGTATGTTTTTACCCACAGGGTTGTTACAGTTCGGGAAAACTGGGAAGACATAGAAATTTCAGGGAAAATGACGAAAATATCAGGAAAAAATCGTTGAGTCATATTCATTTGCTTACTTGAATGGGTTTGACTTTTAAACAATAAAATTTGCATGAAAACTATTTTAAATTATGTCTTTTTAACCATATGGCAAATCCTCAATAGTCAGGAAATTTTACCAAAATGCGTTAGGAAAACCAAGGAAATGTCAGGGAGTTTCATTATCTAAATTCTATGGCAACCCTGGGTTAAAATGGTTGTCTTGCCTCTTCAAAAGAATACTGATTGTGCTGATCCAAACAAGCTTCCTCATCTCCACGACTCTTTTTTGCAACTTCTCCATTTTTAAAATCTGTTTTATGGGCTTTCCAATTTTTTCATTGATTGTAATCCATGGGTTGCTAAGTCAAGAAGTTTCAGCACCTCCTTTATGTTTTTACACATCGTTATACTTCTGAAGCAAGTTATTTTCTTGGTTCCAGAACATTTTGTCTTGGCTAGCTCCTCTTCAGCCTTTCATAGTGTCTACTTCAACCCATCAGAATCACGATTGCTGGCCACCGCAAATGCGACCGAAGGGGCCGCTCTTTGGGATATCAGGAAACCGAAACAGTAGGTTTAGCTGTTTTAATAGTTCACCCAAGTTATTTTTTCACTCGATGAGTACAATTCAATGCTTGACTTTAACTAAGACTTTTCCATCCTTGTTTGATAATACTGCCGTGTGACCGAAAGTCTTATTGCTCCCTAATTGAACGATAAGTGCAGAAACAAAGTTTTGAGAGAATGGATTTCGATCGAAAGGAGCCTTCTTTCTTCATGATAAAACTCTCAAAAATCGTTTAGATGATATAAAGCTGACAAGTTTTATTTTTCACTATATACAAAAGGCCTCTATACAAAGGGCCATTTGCATTTTCATGTTAGCCGAAAAAGCAGTAAATGCTGTCTTCTTCATGCTTTCATGGTTGTGTTTTGGACACAATGAACAAATTTTAAGGTTAAAAATTGGCAGGAAAGAGCATCATTTTATTCAATAAGTTTAGCCTTTTGATGGAATAGTACCTGTTACTGCAGTTTTATGTGAAACAACGTCAATTTTTGTGCACTTTCTGCTCTCTTTTAGGTTTTGTTATTATGCAAGTTAGACCAATAATTAAAAACAGCATTTAAATTTAGAGATAAAATAACAATATAAGTCTATTTTAAAATTCATCTAGCAAATTAATTCCTTTGCCAACCAAATTTTTTGTAACTAACTTACGAAAAACATTGTAATTGGTTGTTTCTGTAATTTCTTAAGGTAATTTTTCAAACATTTTTTAATCCTCACCCGTAATGGAATTTCCTCTACCCTCTCTACGGTCAATTTTTCCCGCCTTCTCTTTGTCTCTGGTATTACAATGGTGTTTGTCTCGATTTTTAATAATTTATCCTTAAGTTAAAATATTTCACTATTCAACTTATATTTAAAGTACTGGGATTGTTATTAATTTGTTCCCTTTAAAAATTATACGTTAAAAGTTTGTCCATTTTATTTTTTAATCCTCGATTTTTTGCTTCAGTCCCTCTAAATAACTTACATTTTTCAGAATGCTACTTCGTTTCGGCAAGCAAACAGGCGTTCAAAGTTGTATGAGTGTGCGTTGGGACCAGATGGGATCTCGGCTTTTAGCACTCCGCCGCAGGCTTCCCCCTGTACTGTATTCGGTTGCATCCACAAAACCCATCGCTCAATTCGACCATGCAGGTTACTACAATTCATGCACAATGAAAAGTTGTTCTTTCGGAGGAGACCGCGACCAATTCGTCCTCTCAGGCTCGGATGATTTCAACTTATATATTTGGAAAACACCGAAAACTTGTGCGAAAGGTAATACCTCCAATGATATTCTAATAGCATGCATCGCAATAGCAATGATACAGTTTTTTACAATTTTAGCTTTTACCATTGCTTTTTCAAGTTGACTGCAATTAGACGCATTTAAATTGAAAAAAACTGTTTCTGTTGTGACGTGAACCTTGCTATTCATCTAGTCTTACGGATCTCAGAGCTCATGTCGCAATGAATATTGTTCCTTTTCATTGAAACACGTCCAATTCAGTAACTGTGCTCCAACATCGTTGCACATATTCCTGGTAATATATGTATTCATAACCAAGTGTTGTTATGTCTTTTCTTTTTAGGTAACTGGATCAAATCTGCACACATGGTGTTAAAGGGCCATCGATCAATTGTCAATCAAGTCCGTTACGATCCTAATACCAACATCATCGCTTCATCTGGTGTTGAGAAATTAATCAAAGTATGTTCCCTTTCCAGTGTTTGTCTTTAGTTGCTATTAAGTTTTAAGGGAAATCATAGAAATGATTCTATGGAAAAAAAAATTCCGAAAAATCTAAAAATTTCATTTAAAATATCATGAAGAGCTAAAATTAAATTTTAGTAGACACTCTGTCCTATTTTCTTGACCTTAGCTCATTTTTCGATTTTTGAGGATTTTTACAGCAATAAATCAACTATGTAAAAGCATTTTAAATATGCAGCATTTTAACACAGTCCCTGGCAATTAGGTAAGCAGCTAAACTGCCGAAAATGTCCCAGAAGTCAACAAAGAAGTTGCAAATTTTAGATCTATTTGCAATCTTGACCAGAGTAATGATAAAGTGCTGATTTTAGCACTATTGCTAAAATCTTTTTCTCATTTTGTTTTGGTCAGTTTAGCAAAGTTTTGAAAATTTAAGGAAATTTTACGATTGGTTTTTGCAACGAACCTTGTAGCAATTGCACTGATGACTCAATAAGACTTTTTACTTAACTGTAAACTTTGCTTCACAGTTCTGGAGCTGCTCACCGTATCCCCCAAGAGACGACGACGATGATGAGGAGCTTGCTTTGAGACATAGTCCACGTAAAGTCTTCACTCACGAAGAATATCTCCGTTATGTCCTGATGAATGGCGAGGTATGGATGTTTCTGTGGGTGTAAGCACCTCAAAAGCAGTGGCGTGGCGTGACTTTATCCGATAGGTGTTCGGTAGGAGTGTCAACCACCTAAGGGGGGGTCAGGGGGGGTTTACCCCCCCTCCATGAAAGGGGGGTCCGGGGGACCTCCCCCGGAAAATTTTTTAAAAAATGAAGCCGCAAGAACACAATTTTCATCCTTTCTGGTGGAACACAATTTTCATCCTTTTTGGTGAAAATTGTGGCAATAAATTGACGTTTTATTTTATTTTATTTTTTTCACTGATCGTTTTCCTGCAATTTATTTATTTTAGTGAATTTTAGTTTCCCCCAAATTTATAGTTGTAATTTTGGTGAGAGAGTTCTTTCACCTCGACGGTGCTCATCTCCTACATAGGAAACTTAAAAACGCGCCGAAAAACGACACAGAAAAAAGCCGAGCACTTCTCGAATACGACAGTATTAGAACTTTCCCGCTTGTTTTTTTTGTTTTTTTTTTTTCATTTTTGTTTTATTTTTTAAAATTTTTCATAGCTTTTTTATTTTTTTAAGGAATATTTGATTTATTTTTTGATTAAATGAATGAAAAAAAATTGTTGAAAAAGTTTTTATTATAATTAAAATTTTCAAAAAGTATTTATTATTTATTCAGTATTCTTCTGAAACCATAATTCCAGCTTCTTGAAAGGGGAGAAGATCACGTTGAATTGCACAACACGCACCTGCGAGAATAAGTGGGAGACTGAGGAATGTGGAACTGAGAGATGCGGCCCGCGCGCTGCCCGCAAGCGAAGAGGAGAAGCGTAGGACGAATTGGCAGAGGGGAAATTCGGCCGTTCGCAGAGACCTGCGGACCACTGGCAAAGGAAACAGCTGGACTGATGAGCGACTCTCGTCTCTCGTTCTCTCCCTGTTCCCTTTTCTCTCTGCTATGTTCACTTCGCGAGCGCGGTCCGCACTTGTCGGCCGAACTCAATGCTCCCGCTCCGCTCTGTCCTCCGCGCCGGTGCCTCCCGCTCTCTCGTCTACCGACCCTTCTTCATCATTGCACCGAGGTTCTCTCTTCTCACCGAAGTGGGCAGCTCGCCCCGCCCGTTCCCCTCTCACTCTCATCCAGGATCGGTGGCCCCTCGCGGACCCCGCGTCTCAGGATTCTTTCTCTCCGCCACGCCGCATATCGCCGTCGGAAGAAAATCTCCCGATAATTATTTGCGGTCTACTATTCTGTATTGTTTCCCACATTGTTAGCCATAATTTATCAATTGTCTCAAAATATTTTAGGGTGTTCGGCGAACACTGCGAACCTATGGACGCCACGCCACTGCTCAAAAGGGTCATTTGAAATACCTTATTTGTTTGATTTCTGCATTGTTTTTTTCCAATGGACCACCAGGCTACGTATGAATTTAAGTATTTTGATTTATGTTTTCTCATCAATATTGCAGGTAGAAGACGATTTGCACAACAAAAATTGCTGGAAGTTCCTAACCAAGTACCTATTCATTTTTTTCTATGTATAAATTTAAATGTTCCTTTTATAGAAAAAATAATAATCTACTTGAGTTAAATCCCATACTAATTGTTATCGAAATAGTCTCTGAGGTATAAAAATATGACAACCTCAGTCTTGGTCCTTTGGCTCAGCTGTTGCACCTTGCTTACCCTATGAACAACAGGGGGTTAGAAAGGAACTTTAAGATACCTGCTGAAACCATCGTAGTGTGTGATTTGATTCAAGTAGACACTTGTTTTTCTTGAGGGCGGGAAGTTCAAATTTGTTTCAACCAGTGCAAAATTACTTAGAACCTTAATAACTTGGTTGGGAGTTGATTTTAGTAATTTTTGTTGCGCAAATCGAGTTTTGCTGGGAATTTTGAAGCAGAAACAAGTGTCAGAATGCCTCTATACATACCTCGTTCAATGGTTCATTCCATGAGTTTTACACATTAGGGGGATATCCCAAAATTTTTCATATTTTATCTCTCATTTCCGTGGTTTGATATCAGATTTCATAGCCCACCTAGAATTCTGAGCTTTTTTTCCACATTTTCCGTATTCAAAATGTGAGTTTGAGATTTTTTGGCTGTTTATTCTTAATCTGAAAGCCTTCAGTGACTTTTTTGAAAATTGAGCATTTTTAAGTTTCCGGGTTAGTGTGTTTTCGTTCTCATAGATTCATCTGAAGTTTGGACTTCAACAACACAGCCATCAAATTTGTTACTAATCTCATTTAATTGATCCCACAGTTCATCATTTCACACGATTACACAAACAAGTCCACCAATGAAGACCCTCGCATGATGGCGTTCTTCGATTCCCTAGTCCAACGTGAAATCGAAGGCTGGAGTTCAGACAACAGTAATTCATCCTTCGTCAATGACGACAGCAGCGATGAAAGCAGTTCCTCAGAATCCGAACTTGATGGTGAGTCACGATTTTGTCATCAGTGAATGATGGTTAACCCTCTGTTGCATAGCGTTACTGATTCATACCAATGTATTTTCGGGGTTTTTTAAAATTAAATCTTTCCCCTGTGCCACGATTTTGCAAAATTTTATTAGTTTTTTCTTTTTTTGAAAAATTGATTCCCTTAACTTTACAATTTTGAATTAAAATTTGGTCTTCTATTTTTTGTGCAAGCTACAAAATAAATTAGTGTCCCCTACAATCTGAGATCCAAAATTAATGCATGTCATAGAGGGTTTTTTCCTTAATGGTAAAGCATTTTTTATCTTAATTTTCTCTTCCTTTGAATGAACTTGCCCATGCAACAAGTCATCACCAAAAAACTCAGGAATATTGCGAAACATCGTGAATAACTTTTAGTTTTTAGTATTTTATCTTTCATCTCACTCTTTTTTCTTCTCCCTCTCTCTAGAAAACTCTGGGAGCTCTCCAAGTAGGACATCTATCCTTGAAAACATCAGGACTGTCAGTAAGTACTCCGCTATTGTAAACGTTAACCCTTACAAAGCCAAAAAATTAGATTTAGGGCGGTGTTCATAGTCGCACCTAAGCCCTGAGTATTGCCTACAATTTTGCAACCAGGAACAATGCGAATCATGTGCTGCACAAATTCAAGATTACACTTCCTGATTCTTGAAGTTGCTAGTCAAGGGGTAAATTTATAATTATTAAGAAGATTCAGTCTCCCAATTAAGAAATAAAATAAATAAATGAAAGAATTAAACTCACAAAAGATTGAACAATCTCTTTACTATGAAAAAACTTAAATACTTCAATCAGTGAATAATCTAAATCCATGGAAGTAATTGAGAATTACAAGTTCATAAATGTTGCAGGTGTTGCATCAAATCATATTTCCAAGTATAATATTATTATTGTCGTATGTGGAATGCAAATGAGTCAGAGAATTTCCATTTTTTCTTTTTCTTTTTTTGGATTAAAAATGAGAACATTTTTTCTTTGATGAAATCAACTAATGATAATCTTCTCTTTATTATCTCTTTAGAACCCCCTGTTGGTATGGTTACCCCTGAGAGGAAGACCCAATCGAACGGTAAGTTTTCAAAATGTCTGTTTACGGTTGTCATTATCATGTTTTGATGGTTGAATGCTACGAATAAAATTCTAACATCTGTTGAAAAGTTGAAAGTTTATTTTTACAAAAATCTCAGTGGTAAAGTGCTCTGAAAAAACGTAGAGGACACCCGCTGTGTTCTTTGAGAGGCAATTTCTCAATAATGTCTAACAGTAAGACTTCATGTTCAGGCATCATTAATCATGTTTCTCTTTTCTAAAAGCTTCAACCAATAACCCTTTCCTTAAGCAGCGCAACTGAGTCTCATAAGCACTCACTTTCCAGGCTTTAGATGAAAAGCTCCATCAAAGTAATTTTCTTCGGCAATTCAAATTTTGACAAGTATCAATTTCTACCTCTCCTTTTTTTTCCTATCTTTCAAGCACCTTCTAGGTGCTGATAGGCTTTTTCTTCACTGTGATAATTAAAGCTTGTTATCCATCAACATGACTTCCCTTTTTTAGTAAAACAGCACCTATAACTGATCCTCTTGTTTTTTTTTGTTTCAACAGAATTAACGCACTTAGCGCCTTGGATCCCTTCTCAATCCTTTGGTTAGAAGGTTCAGATTAGATAGATTTAGGTGGAGAAAAGAGTTTTCAGGAAAAATGGCAGCATTTTTTAAAATTATGTGTATGGTAGAGTTAGTTTTCTCATTGTTACGTCAGTCAAACATCCTGAGGGCTGATTTTTGAAATTGATAAACAAAGCTGTAGGCAAAGAAGACAAAGGTAATATGGAAGGATCCTATTTGTGCAGGCGAGTGGTTGCAATGGACAAAGGAGTCAGGCAATAGACAAACTATTGGCAACAATAGACAAACTATAGGCAACCCACGAGAGACTCTACAGTTAGTCCATCATTTATCCCTTAGTCTAAGAATCACCCATTTCAACCAATAAGATCGCTCCATATTCCCTACGTCTTATTTGTCTATCGAATTCAACAATCTGCCATCTGGTCCAACTCAAAAGTGATAAATATCATGTTACTCTCATCAGTCTTTGCTAAGGATGTTGAACAGAAAAATTTTCCCTGGTAAAATTTAGTGATACAATGCTTTAACATGAAACTTCCCAAATTTAAAATTAATTTCGATTGTCATTAGTTTCAGAATGCTCCGATGACGAATCCGATAAAGACCACAACCCAATAGTAGAGCTCATCGCCAAAAAACGCTCCCAATTAGTCAAAATGGCGAAAAATGGGCAAAATGAGTTCCACAGTGTTCGAAAACGACTGAAACTCAACAAAAATGACTCAATTTACAGTGAAGATGACTCGTGCCGCTTCAACATCAAAATCAGGTACTTTCTTACAACATTATTCAGAGACACTGATCAACACGTTGTCTGCCAAGGTGTTTAGGGTTCATATTCCCTCTGGTGCAATGGTGTTTTTTCTTACCTCCCAAAATGAAAAAAAAGAGCCATGAACAGGCTTCAATCATTGCTAGTTTCATGAGAGTGTTTAACGTGAGCTCTCGCATATCGGCTAAAATAACCAGTGTGACCCTCGTAAAACCCTTCAATGCCTGGGTGAATATCAACGGTGAAACTACCAGACCCTGTATCTTGTTTGCAACGTTTAAAAATCTCTGCTGCGAACTTATTTTTTTGAAGGATAACAAATCAATATCATTCCTTGAAGTTTTCATAGAGTTTTCATTGTCCAGAGAGGAAAAATTAAGGACGTTTTCAAGAATTGACAGTGAGTAGTGTTGCATTTCAAAATTAAAGTATGACTGAAAGTTTGCAACGTCGCTAACCGAGATACGTTGTCTAGTAGCTCATCTTCGATATGTGTTATGAAAATTAAAATCTTGAAATTTCAAGTGAATTATCTCATGGAGTTTCAGGAATTTATTATAAATGCGTTGAAAATGCAGATTTTTGACTCCATCATTTAAGAAATATTAAGGCACAGTGAATGTCTTTCAGATGTATGCAGATGGTCATCGTATGTATGTTTGCGTTTCATGTTCCACAAATGTAAAAAGCGTTCCTGTTATCTAAGTTTTTAAGAGCAGATTACATACTCTAGCTCCTGAAGAATTTGAAATGTTTCTCTGAAATTTCAAATCTTTCATATTTTTTCCATAGCAATCCACCCTTGATTCAATTGGCATGGCGAGACAGTCAATGTGTTAAAGGGCTGTAGATCAAATTTATAAAAACATGCACAAATTTCAAGGGATGTTATGGAATCGCCCTTTGTGGGGCGATTAGAAAAACTTTCATCTTCTTCTTTTTAAAAATTGCTTCATTCCTTTAACCAGTCATGGATTGACAACTTTATGCAAGAAAGGTCTCCAATGACCTTTATTTTGCATCGGATAAAAATTAGAAATCTTTGTATGCAGAATCAGAGGCAACATCAATACATTTTGTTGTTGTTTTTCGTTCTTGTGGGAAGTCGAAAATGCTAATCTCTCTTTTACGAATTGATTTTTACAATGTTCAATACTGTCAATGTAGTCCCCTCTCCTCTGCATAGAGTTTTAATAAAAAAGGTGTGGTGTATTACTGTGATTTCTATCATGTCTAGTGGTTTATTATGAGTCCTCTAAAGGTGCAACCTTTTGACAATTTTAGATTTAAGAAAGCTATTTCAAGGCTTCAAAGGAAGTTAGTAAAATTAAATTCTATATTTCTGGCTTGATTGCATACATATTACATTCTGTTTGAATTATTACATACTTTTATAAAAAGTAGAAGTCCACAATTCAAAACCTTTTTTTTGTGTGTGCATTTTTGAACCTTCCAGTCATCCTTACATATCACCTGCCGAAGAAAGCAAATCGTCACCTTCCAGGCAAAGTATCACAAGCGCTATGCGACGCTTAAAAATTTCCGCCGCCATTTTATTTCTGTACTGAGAAATTGTTGGTTAAATCTGTTTGGAAATTTCGCTAAATTTTATCGGCAGCACAAAGAAAATTCAGTGAAATTTTCGGACAGCTTCGTTGAACAATTTCTCTGTAAAAAAATAAAATGGTGGCGGAAATTTTTAAACATCACATGGCGCTTGTGATACTTTGCCTGGAAGGTGACGAAATATAGTCCACTTCTTGGAACGTTAGTGACAGACACAGGAATAGTAATAACACAGACTCAGAAAATTCTTGGGGTGGACTTTTCATCCTTCTAAATTTTTCTATTCTCAATTGTTCTAGGTATGGAGAGAGCTCAAACGCAAGCACGAGCGAAAGCGATCGTTGCCCAGTCAGCAGTAATAGCAATAGTTACTACGCAACAGGGACGAAACGTAGGAAAAACCGTGTGGGCTGCTACAAGACAAAAAATTTTAGGAAGTATGTCCTCCGTTCACGCTGTGAAACTGAGTCTGACTCCGAAGGCTGTGTCAACTAAAGACGCAAATCGTCCGCCATTTCTGTATAATTCCTCTGAAATCCACCTCGTTTTGATTTCTTAGAATGTGCTGTGCCTTTTTATTGTTTTGTTTTCGCTTTTTTGTTCGACTTTTTTATCTATTGTGTGCTGCATGTGAGAACTTCTCAAGGGATGACGGCGATCTCTAAAGACGGACTTTCTGACTAAAGTGTAAGTAATAATAGTTTGACCAAGGCCGTAGGTGAGATAGGAATGTGGTGATTAGTAAGTAAAGAACATACCTAATTAACTTAATTCCCAAGCTATTCGAGCTTACTACACATCGTCAGGAAATAAGGAATATCAAAGAAACATAATAAAACTAAAAGACAGGGAAAATAACCATTATGAAAACAGAATGATTTTTGGTGAATGCTATTGAGCTCGTTTTGAGTGCTGTTTTGTATCCTTCAGTTTTAAGCAAAAGCTTCGGAAGTAAGTTAATTAGGTATGTCTTTTATTTATTAACCACCACATTCCTACCTCATCCAAGGCCATGGTCAAACTACCATTACTTACACTTACAATGGTCTTATCAAAAATAATTCTTGACAATTCTGACTGCAACCTGAACTTGAATAGCTTTTTTCAAACCTTGAAGTTCATTGCCAGAGAAAGCCAGTGTCGCTGTTTGATTTCTCATAAAATCTTTATAAAATTAAATGCGGTTGAAGCAAAAATTCCGCAACTGCTCCATGGAGGGAAGCAAACGGGGAAAAGTATGAGTCTCTTACTTTATGTATGCTTGTCATAGATGTTACCAATTCGTAAATTTTGAAAGTTGCTCAGTGCAAGTTCTTCCTGAACGCAGTTAAAAAAATAACAGATTAATGAAACACATTCCTCCCTTGAAAGTCCATCACTTTCTTCCTCTTCGCTTTAGTTTTATAATCGATGTATGTAAAAAAGTTTTATTTCAAGTAGCATCCTCTCCTTTTTTCATGTATTCCTTAACTTACAAAACAGGCTTTCCTTGCACTCGGAAGGAACCATTCTCCACGTCAGAATCGAATTCTGCATTTGATTTTGATTTTGGTGAAAAGTTGTGATATTAACATACTTGCATATATTTTGTGCATATCAATTTTTTCCTTTTTTGTCTGCTCCTACAAAAAACTAAATTTATTTTAAACAAAGGTGCTTATTTTATTTTAGAAAATGTCAATTTTTCTTACCTTGCATACAAACCACTGTATCAACCTGTCGAAATGCTCAGTCCGTAGATTCTATAAATCATTGTAATTTTTGAGCGTTTGCAGGTGAAAAAAAAAAAAATTGTATCTTCGATGAGTGATCTATGTGTGATCTCCTACTGTCAAAGGGACTTTGGTGTGGAAAAACTCAAAATTGAAGTATTTGACTACATTTTGCAACGAGGAACTATTTTTTGCCGCCTTTAGCAACCCTGATACCAGCAACTATTTTCCTTCAAAAACTAAAATTCCGATTCTCTTACTCCTAAAGAAAATTACTCCACCCAAAAATTTTCTTCGAAACACTAGTTCTCTTTTCCTGTAGACGGTCATACATAATTTTACCATCCAAAATACATATTCAGCTTGATTGAAAAAGTAACTTATGAAAAAGGCTAAAATCTGGAGCATCAAAAAAATCTGCTCCCATAAATCATTGCGCAATCTGATATAATTAGGTCTTATTTCATTTTACTATTTATATTTTGTATGTATCTTTTACATAGGATTTTTTTTTTTTTTTGCTGATCTATTGAATTTAACTGTTAAAACATGATTTTGTGACAAGTGCAACTGCTACTGGCAGTACCAATTCGAGCCATTCTAAATTTCTGTTACTAATGTGACTGTTTTGGCATTGGATAAACGGATGGCTTTAACCAGAATTAACCCAACTAATGAAATTTTGCCTAGTCTCTTTTTTGTTCAATTTTTTCAGGAAAACAGTAATAACTGGAAAAACGCAGTTCGTGTGTAATCAGTAAGGTTGAAACGAAAACACCTGCCTTAAAAAGTAATCATCATTCTAGCTTGACATTTTGTGAGTTTGCTTTTAATAGGCTAGGTTAAATACAAAGAAAGTGTCAAGGCACTGTATTGTTTGGTCTTCTATCAAACATATGAAACTTGCGAAAGTAAACTAGGCAATGTAAAGTATAATAAGGAGCTGTTCATAAAGTACGCAGCACTCGGGCGGGGGGTGGGGGGGGTGCAAGAGCGTGACACCACTTTGTTTCTGTATGCTAAAGAATAGGGTCCTATGTCATAAAGAAGTATAAAGGGGGGGTCGAAAGATCCAAAATCTAGACTACGTATTTTATGAATGGCCCCGTGCATTAGGTTATCCGTCGAAATGGTTCCAAAGTAGTCGGTTCGTTAACCTTTTAAGTAGATATTGTAAGAAGTAGGTACTGTTTTTATTGTAAATGTATTTGCTTTGACAGAAATTATGATATGTATGTAGGTATTTTTAATTGATTGATCAATACCATTAATTTTTTCTTTTACATTATCTGTATCTACCAGTTTACTTTACCTAGTGCTATATTTTTCTTTATTTTCGTGAAATTTTAATCTGATATCTTTATTTTTATCTTTTTCTGTTTCCTAAAACTGTTGTCTCAATTTCTCTTTCAAATTTTGTAAAATTTTAACCTTTAACTAAGAATAAATATTATTATTTCTCGGGAATGTCACTGTAGTATGCTACCCAATGGGCTAACTGATGATTGATGCACTTCAGGTTGATGTTACATTTGTCCATTCTCTTCTTTTCTCTGCTCTAGAAGAGCGCTCTCCGGACATTTGGAGACAAAAAAAACACCCAAAATTTCAAACCAAATTGGTATTCTGGTACTTTCAAGTTAGGAGTTCATAAAGGAGTATGTGGCACTGGAATTTTCGAAGTAAACAACCGCCAAAAAACTTGAGCGCTAAAATATTAGCATTTTAATCAAGCAACTGAGTACGGAGGCATATGGCGGACCCAAACAAAAAAAAAAATAATAATAATAATAATAATAAAAATACAGGAAGAAGAGAAAGTCTATTTTTGACCACTGACTTCATACAGGCATTACTTCAATTTTTAAAGACTGTCATTGAAGTTTTTTTGTGCTGAACAGTTCACTAAACACCTCAGTTTTTCGTTGTTTGACACCAATGGAGAATTAGCATGCAAATTTTTTATTGCTTCATCTGAAAGTGCTTAAAGCGCTGATTTCACAGTAATTTTTTTAATTTTTCTCTGGTATGGAAAATACTATAAAAATAGATTTGAAAGTGAAACATACTTAAAAGCCTAGTGACGTCATCTGGCGGCATTTCCCACTTAAACACATGTATTTTAGCAGATTACATCATTTTGTCATATCCTCTATAATAATCGTTCAATTCATGAACCAAGGGTTTCCTTGTGTTCAGTTTCCACTTAAACACGAAATTCATCAAATTGCAGATACCTGCAAATTTTCTATTTCTTTTTACCTAAGGACAGTTACATTCGAATATAAAATATGTGTAAAAGGATAAACAAAAGGAATTAAGCCATGAGAATCGATTATTTTAATCATTTCATTACCTAAAGCACTTGCATGACAAACTGATCGTTAAGGTAACAAAGTAGGTAAGTTAAGTAAATGAATAACATACATACACGTAACACATCAATGAAGAACCTAATTGAAGAGCTTGGAGGACAAGGCGCATAAGTGCAGTTTTTGAAAAAAATGACTCATTAATGATTTCAAGTAACACTAGTCTTAATGCATATTCTGGGAAAAATTCGCTCCCAAATTCCAATTTTTAAGCACCGAAAAGTCAGTTTGAACCGCCATGCGGATCCATGTAATTTTGAAACTTCAAATATGTATTTATCGAAATAGCAAAAACTGCACTTATGCGCCTTGTCCTCCAAGCCCCTCAATTTCATTTCACAATTGAACACAGATTTTACCTCCAAAAATGGCAGATCACTGCCTTTTGATGATGCGTTTCGTCTGTGAAACTGCAAGAACGCGTTTTATATAATACCTATGTTTTGCAGAGTTTCAAAATCTCTGCTACCATTTTATTTCATCAAAGGAGAACTAACCAATACTTCCGCTTGAAATTATCCTCGCAAGAGAAGAAAAAAATCAGGTGGGTGTCCAAGAAATGACTATTAGTTTTTTTTTTTTAAAAAAAAAAAAGGAAATCTTCAGTGTCGCCAACCGAGAAAAGCGTTAAAACAGTTTCATTGAAATACACGACGGATGACACAACAAAATTTTAAATGTGTTCAATTAATATTTATTCTCATATTCTGTTACAACAAAATAATGTGCGCCCGAGAAATAGTTATTAATAGCACCAGACTGTTTGCCCAAGCACAGCTCGCTCGAGACGCCTTAATTCAAACTTCGCGCCACTCGAGTTCCCGCCAGTACGTCATTAGAGCATTTTCGCCTGCGTTTCGTCATCAAGAATTTTTCCAATTATTCCTCTATTCGAACAAAAGGAATCTTAACCGCAAATGCTGAACCAGACGTTTTGATTGGTCCAGAGCGGTTCATTCCAATTATTCCGAGTTGAACCAAAACAAGCGGGAATTTCAAATAATTCCGGATATCCCGTCTACCAAATCGTTTCCGTTTTCGGTAAACAGTGTTGTCAGTTTTACGAGCATTTGATGAATAAAACTGACAACACCGCTTTACCGGAAACGGAAACTATTTGGTAAACAGGATATCCGAAATTATTTGAAATTCCCGCTTGTTTTGGTTCAACACGGAATAATTGGAATGAACCGCTCTGGACCAATCAAAGCGTCTGGTTCAGAATTTGCGGTTAAGATTCCTCCTGTTCGAAAAGAGGAATAATTGGGAAAATGCAGCAATTTGAACCAATTTGTGCCACATTTGTCTATTGTTGTTGTTGCTTGTTGACATTCACTCCACGCACGTTGGCAAAATGGTAAGTTTCTCACAATTTTTTTTAATTTGATTTTCCTTCTTCCGCATTTTCCTTCTCATTTAAACCTAATGTCACATTAATCATTCCCCTCTATTTCTAGGCTGCCAAAAAGACCTTCAAAATCAAGCAGAAGCTTGCCAAAAAGTTGAAGCAGAACAGGCCTATTCCCCAATGGATCCGCATGAGGACGGGAAATACCATCAGGTGAGTTTATTTGCCTCTCTCCTGTAACATTCTGTTATTAAATAATCTCCTCGTCATTCTTTATGTTGGCGCATCTATGTATTTTAATGGGGACGCAAACCTCAAACCATCATCATAAGGTGCGATTCTGCTGAGCGCTTGCTAGCCGAAGTGGATGCAACACTACTCCAAGGGTGGTGTTGCTTGCTATTCATGTAGGGCGGTCCGCTGGTCGATTCATTCGCACGCCAAAATTCGCGTACAAACGCCCAGCGGAATCTCACTTATATTCCTCTCAGAAATGAGCTGTTCGTCTCTGCACTTGTCCAAGCATTTTATTGTCTTCATACACATTATGCTGATAAATATGTAACTGTAAGTGCTACATAAATATCTTTTCATTTGCAACTCATTCTTACGTCTTACTAAGAACGATACGAACGGAAGATACATTTTGATTCTCATTGCTTTTTAGACCTCAACAGAGGAAGTCTAATTTTTTGGAGGTTATCTTCCTGCAGAGTGATAAGTTACTTGCCTGCGGCCCGATTATTGAAACTATGTCAGCCCGATACGACAAGAAATAGCCCTATCTTAACCATGCAATATATTGCAATTCGATGTCATATCGGGCTGGTTTAAATTTCAATAATCGGCCTGCAGAGCTGATATCGATTTAACTGTTTGGAAATGGATTTATCCCATTTCAACTGTTCGGTGTTGTCGGACTGCATTAGAACTATCTGATGGCTTGTGTGTTTACACATGAAAGCTTAGCGTTACTACCAAATGTCCAACGGTCTTGGAAGGTTGATGGGACTGTTTGGGACGCATTTGCAAACAGAAGAACCAAATGGAATGGCTCAAGTTTACTTTGACGACGTACCTCCGATCTATTAGCCTTGTTGGATGCGTGCTGTGTATCTGTAAGTCGGAGAAAATTCAGAACTGGGCTGTATTTTGCAATTTAGAACTACATATCTGGCTCAGTTTAGAAATGACATATGTATATTACTTTCCCTGTGAACATGAGTGTTTTTACGAATGGGCTGGAAATTGTAGTTCTTAATTGCAGAAAGTAGTCCAATTGATCTCCTTTTATCAGGCTGGAAAAGCAGATTCTTTAGCCTTATGCTGGCAGATGTGGTGATTTTTATTCAAAACTGCTCCTGTGCCGTTAGCAATTTCTGCCCACAATGTGAGAATTTTTGTGTCCACAGAGAGATATCCGAGAAAAAAATAGTATGTAAGAATTGAAAGACTATGAACAAATGACTTGGGCATTTTAAGCTTTTTCCATTGATCGGCTCTAAAACCACTGCCATGAAACTGTTTTATTCACCGTAAAGTTCAGCAGGTCTGAATCTGCCATTCTAGAATTTTCTTAAACCAACTTGAAGGATACCCTTGTCGTAAATTTTTAGTGAATTATCCGTGAAATTTCCTATCACTATAATGACATCCTTTTTACTTTGAAACCTCTCCCCAAATTTTTTTACTCTGTAATGATGACTGACTAGAGTCTCTGACATTTTAGATGATGTCAAAAAATTAAGCTCAACAGGTCTGAACTTGTTATTTTTAAAGTCACTGAATTGAACCGAGAGGGCTATTTCTGTTGCATGTAGTATCAATGAAGAATGTGCTGAGGTGTCGGCCACCTTCCTTTTTTTCTAGTCATAGATCTGTAGTATACATGCCATTCATGTTTTGTTCTTTGAAATCTTCCCATGAATTTTTGTCTCTGTAATGATGACTGACTAGAGTCTCTGACATTTTAGATGATGTCAAAAAATTAAGCTCAACAGGTCTGAACTTGTAACTTTTAAATCTTCTAAAACTGATTTTGTCAGGTATTCTAGGAGTAACATATCAATGAAAGACTAATGAAAATTGGTCAGAAGAAATGAGAAAAAGAAAAAAAAAGATCTTGTAATGATGACTGACTAGAGTCTCTGATACTTCCCATGAAGTTAAAAAAATTAAGCTCAACAGGTCTGAACTTGTAGCTTTTAAATCTTCTAAAACTGATTTTGTCAGGTATTCTAGGAGTAACATATCAATGAAAGACTAATGAAAATTGGTCACAAGAAATGAGAAAAAGAAAAAAAAGATCTTGTAATGATGACTGACTAGAGTCTCTGATACTTCCCATGAAGTTAAAAAAATTAAGCTCAACAGGTCTGAACTTGTAACTTTTAAATCTTCTAAAACTGATTTTGTCAGGTATTCTAGGAGTAACATATCAATGAAAGACTAATGAAAATTGGTCACAAGAATTGAAAAAAAGAAAAAAAAAATCTTGTAATGATGACTGACTAGAGTCTCTGACATTTTAGATGATGTCAAAAAATTAAGCTCAACAGGTCTGAACTTGTAACTTTAAAGTCTTCTAAAACTGGTTTTGATAGGTATTCTTGTCTTGGAGTAAAATATCAATGAAAGACTAATGAAAATTGGTCACAAGAATTTAAAAAAAAAGATCTTGTAATGATGACTGACTAGAGTCTCTGATACTTCCCATGAAGTTAAAAAAAATAAGCTCAACAGGTCTGAACAAGATACACAAGATTTTCAACTTTGCCATTCTGCCCCCCCCCCTCCCCCCTCCCCCGTAATTAAGGTTTTTAATTTATGGAAAAATCCTGCAACCTTAAGAGATATTAATATTGTCGCAAATGTTTCTCTGTTGTGAAGCAAGAACACTTCCAAACAATGAGAGCAAGAGGAAGGGTAATTAAATACGTGTTTAGCTTGCAATGTCTCACAAGATACTTTTTTCCTTTCTTTTTCCTAAGCAAAAACTTGAAATTGATACTACTCTTTGATCTTTCTATCGGTGGGAATTATTTTTAAAGATGGAGTTGATTTAGAAGTAACTCCAAGAAAAAGGATCATTTCTTATTTATCAAGCAGACTGGTTGGGAATATTTGAACATTACACTTAAAGACACATGTTTTTAAACTTGCATCAATGACTTTCTCGTGTCTTGTTAACAATTTTTTTTTTCTGTTTTTCTTTCCTCTTTATCCTTTCTAATGTAATGTCGTTCTTTTTGTTTCAGGTATAACGCCAAGAGACGTCACTGGAGAAGGACAAAGCTGAAGTTGTAAACAACTCCAAACAAATCTTACCTTTCCGCATTTTTTTTTCTTTTTCTGCTTCATTTTGATGTATCAAACAGAATGAAGATTTGTTCACATTTTATCTGTAAACAACCGTATAGAGGATTTCCCTTTTTATAATGTTCTGATTCATTTTGTTGAAATAAATGAAATGAAAGCTTAATCGTAGTTCATCTCATTACTTAATGGTTACCGAACTAATTTTTCTGTATTTTATTAGGATTTAAACAAAAATTAAAAATTACTTCAAAGGACTTTGCACAAAGCAGCAAGAAATTTGGCTGCCAAATTTTAATAATTTTTGATAAATAATTTATTACGACCTTATTAGCATGATGAGCTTTCAAAATCTAACTTTCTGTGTGCTGATGTATAGAAGAGGGGGCTCAAAAGCCAACTTTCCGGCCTTTTTACACGTTTTCTTTTAGAGATATGAGACTGTTGCCACGGCTGTGTTGACACTGTGCCACTCACTGTTAATAGTTAAAAATTGTATTCTTTTTATGTGTCTTACCCTCTCAACCTGCAAGGAAGACAAAACTCTTCTGGATTTTCAATCACAAGTTGCAACATTACCTTTAGGTACATGGCGCAAAAAATGCTAAAGAATTCACTTTTCATCCCTGCTTTGCTGAAGACTGGCATGCAAGAGGGTTAATTTTAAGCTCATTGTACTCAAGAGGCTGTAAAGAAGGTGGTATTGAATACTATGGGAAGGACTGCTCAAATATTTTTTAAGTGCATTATCTTCAGAAACTTCTTTTTTTAGTATCTCAAGGATTTCAATCATTACTTGGGATAGGTCATTTCTGTCGAATAGTATATAAGCTCAAAACTTCTTTTGATAATAATGCCAATTCCATTCTTGATGTGAAAAACTAATTTTTAATTTAATCCTTAAGAGAGAACATTTTACTTAGTTCTTTAAATCTTTGTCCTCTCCTTTATTCAGAGAGATAGCTCGCCACCATTCATGACCATCAATGAATATTAGATTTTTTCCCAAGTCACAGAACACTTTTTCCTATTACCATTACCACCACAGATATCAGCCCATTATACAATGCTGTGAACTTTCAAAAAGTTACATCTCATCTATGGTGCCTCAAGATCTCTGCTCCCATTTTACTTTATCAAAGATTAACATACTTACAAACTTCATTGCTTGAAGTTTTTTATAATATTTTTTACACAGAAGAATACAAATCAGGGGATTTTTTAAGAAACAATGTTGAGTATTTTTCTGTTGAAAAAATAAATCATGGCGGAAAGTCTACAGTGTCATTAATGGAGACATACGTTTTCGTAGTTTCACTGTTGAGGTGTAAGTTCCATTATAGCTCTCAAAAAGTAAGACTCTCAAGGTACACAGAAAAAAAAATTAAGATCAACTTCTGGGATACTAAAAATCTTCATACATGTATTTTTTTTCTTCTCTTTGTCGGTAAGTCCTTGACCATCCTCCAATCGGAAATAATTGACTGAATTTTTACAAAGGGTCAAATTTTCCTTGTTCAAGTTCTCGCTCCTGTTTTATTTTTTCATAGCGGATCAAGTCAACTCATTAACTTAAAATTTAAACAAAATACGCTACCAACAGAGAAAAAGAAAAATCTATGAAGTTTTCAAGAAATTACATTGACCAGTTTTCTGNGGGGGGGGGGGGAGAATAAAGTATGATAGGAAGGCAGCAGTCATGAAAATTGTGATAAATATACATGGTTTCGCTTCTTGGCCATGGATTTTCTTTAGTCTCCTTAAAAAGTCGGTGTGAATCTTAAAGTGAAACGCATCTCCTTTGAAAATCCACAGAAGCCCTTGAAATTAGTTTTGATAAGCTCCCATGAACCAAAAATAAGTCTAGATAAATATTTAGTCGGTGAAGGTTACTTTACCAAATACTGAGGTACTTCCTCTTGCAATGGCCGTGAGGTTTTAAGCAAAATATTGCCATTAAGGATGATTAGACCTCTTACCAATTAAATAAGAAACAGGCAAAAGTCGAAGAGGAGAAACTCAGCCAAATAGTGCAGATAATCATTATCAGTATGAATTTTTTTTCCTGCGGACATGTGCTGACTTCAGGAATGGCCCTAAAAAGCGCATGCAGTACTTGGATGCCTCCCTGATCACAGCTTCGGATAAAACTTCACTTTTTCTAAAGAGAGAGATAGGTCAATTGAATTTTCGCGGTTTTTTTCCGGTCAACTGATCTTTCTCTCATTGGCCATTCGAATTAGATTCGCATCAAAAACGCCAACTACTCGATTGTGAGTCGCGCTAAATGCGCGATTCGTTTCATTTTATAATAGAGAAAATATTTATAAAAAAATCCCGTAGTTTTCCGAATGATCATCTCTTTGAAAGCTATATTAATATTAGAAGTGAGTTGGACCCTGTTCTCAGCGAATTCGAGAGATGAAAACTGTTCAATACATAGTGATTCTAGTGATTATTCGCTCTTGAAGCTTGCAAACTTGGGTGGATTGCATCTAGGCGTGTTGCGTGTTGCGTTTTCTTGCGTCCGTTTCCGCTTTTGCCTTGATTGTTTTGTTTGTCTCGTCTCGTGTGCAACATTTCAACGTCCAGCTGCAGATCATTATCAAGCTCTTTTCCCCCACTGAATCCTGTTTAAATAATTGGTAAAACTACTCATTTCACAGGGCTCTAGCTATTTAAGCTTAGGACGGGATGAGTGATTACGAGGTAAGTTCGTCACATCTCATTTCACGTTTGCCCAATGTGTTTCACGAGTGGCCTTGAGACGCCATATTATATTTCATACTTCCATCCTCATGCCGTTTGCATCTGGTTCACGCAATGTGAAGGGAAAAGAAACGTTAGATTAGCAAGATCGCCTTCATTCCCAATTTTACCATCCACTAGTCTTTAAGGCTCCCTTTTTTAAGCTTGAGGTTGTGTCCCAGCATGGTCTTGAGAATGGTCCAGCCCCCATCTTGCGGAGATATATTACGCACTACTTGCTCCTAACCAGAAGACTGCCAACTTCAGTGAAGCTTCCCGGAAATGGCCCTATTCGTAGAATGCAACTATCTAACCCTCGAATGTTTCATTGGGTTGGGTCCTGTTGTCCGGAAGAAGAGTACTGCTAATCAACGTCTCGATTCTAATTTCTGCCGAACTCTCTAATTGAATCCAGTAGTTTACAAGGATGTAACGTTTAACCGATGAGAAATGAGTACATGCAGTTCTTGTTTGTTCCAGCAAGTAAGTAAATCTGTGACGTTGAAATGTCAATTCTGCCTTTCTCGTGTTCTTGCCCAGAATAACAGGACAAGATCAGTTTCATTTGGGTTGGAAAAAAACAATACTACGGCTCTTCTGAGCGAAGTAAGGTACCACATGTGCGCTTAAGCAAACACCCTTCTACAGTCTCCGTCACCCTGCTGAAAGCAAAGGACTTTTGCCAAAGTAAACTATCTCCGCCAGATCTATCCTTACGCACTGGGTGTCAGGGACAAAACACTGTAATCTTACAGGGGTTTGACCATTGAAATTGTGTTTTGCCACAGGACAGAACAAAACTAAGCAATGTTAAAAAGAATTTGGTGTATAGTTGGCAGTTTCGCTGGTTTCCCTTGTCGTATTTGGGTTGATCAACAGAATCATCAAAGCCTGACCCCTTCTCAGTGACCGACAACCATTTGCAGTGTTTTCTTGAATTCACGAGAACATCGAAGGATTTTTTACAGAAAGCATGTCCATCACTGAAGAGAAGCAAATTAGTTGAAAGTTTTTTTGGGATTTTTTTTACTCATTCTTATTTGATTGGTGGGCTAATATAGCTGAGTCATTCATGTTGAGACGAATGTCAATCATGCTCTGAATCACTCCCACTGAACAGGTTCGTACATTCAGTCAGGTGGTACCACTGATGGTAAGTGGTTACATCAACTGTCAGTGTTACCGTTCTGCGTACACAACCCTGACGGCAAATTACGCAACATTACACGGAAAAATTTCCCAATTATGCTCGCCATTATGCCAAAAATTTTTCGAATGATGCAGCAATTACGTATTTTAAGTCAAATTATGCACAATTTTATGCTTGTTTTAAAATTCTGAAATATATTTGTTTCCTATGTAAGGTAGGAATCTAGAAGCAAAGTTTGCAATATTGCTTCTATGTAAATAACTATCTTCACTACGATCGCTTACCATTGGTTTTCCAAGATTCGGCAAGACGTACCTAAACTTAAAATAGTGATAATAAACTGAAATTTTCAAAAAAACTTCAATTACGCAGATTTCTTCAAATTTCGCAGCTATTATGCATTACACAGCTACCTTCAATTACGCAGAACGGTAACACTGTAAACATTACTTGACTTTAATCTCAGCCTACGATGACTCTGCTCTAGTGGCATCTTGAAGGTTTATGTTCAGAAAGCTTCTTTAACTTTCAATTTCTGTGAGTTAGCTTTGTTTCTCCTTTTTTCTTTTCTTTTTCTTTTCTTAGTTTTCATTTCTTTTTTGGGCATATTTTTCTGTTTTGAATTGCGTTTTATCTATCAGCTTGAAGTAAGTATTGATTTTTACGTGTTTTGCAAGCCTTGCCCCATGCCCTCTTGTGAACGACTGAATACGATAAATCTGACAATCAAAGCAAAAGACGCAACTTGCTTCACATGTCAGAATCTCATACATTTGTGTATCCTAAGGCCCATTAGAAAATGCTTGGCTCTCAGCATCTGTTGTACGAATATCAGAGGGAAGCGAAGGAAAACCTTGACCAGTGAAAGACCATGCGTTGTATTATCTTTTTGCCCCTCAGCGTGAGTAAAAACGTTCATCGAAGTGATTCACCAGTATAGCATTCATGCTTCACCCCTGGAATATTTAGATAAATTGGGAAATCGATATGACACTTGTGAAACTTAACTTATGTAATAGGACTAGCAATTACTGAGGCCCCTAAAATTATAAGGGGGTCAACTTGAGAAGGGAAAAGAACTCGACAGCTTTTAGAGGTGGAGTGGGACTTATGGATCATCCTGTACATTTGGACTTCATTTTCCAATAAGGAGATACTATATCTGTCTCATTTTAGGAACGGTGTATGTGCCATTAGTTTCCGTATGTAGATACGAACATTCATGAATGAGTCAGAAATAGTAGCTCCATACCGCAAGATGTAATCCATTTGAACAATGAATAGATATTAACGATCAACATAATCACTCAACGTCCAATGATAAGATGCCAAATTTTAGCATGAAAACCCCATGAACTGGTATTTTATCCAAAATTGATTCAGTATTCTTCGTAGGCATTTTTAAATTTGAATCGTAAAAAATCATTGGTGATACATTCAATGTTGAAATTAATTGTCAAAATTTCAATGTCTAATCTAATAGTCCAGCATTGTTACGGGCCAGCGTTAAATTATTTTGATGTTCTCCTTGCCTGCTATGTGCAAGTTCACATCAAGATTCCCTTGAACAATTCTGTGAACACGCTAACACGAATGAAGACACACATCATGAAATGATGGATGAATACTTAAAATAACCTTTTAAAATTGTTAATGCTGGATTACATTCATGAAACTTAACTCCCTCTACAAGATGAGTGTCAACAGAATTACATAGTTTGCCTCTGATAACTCTATCCAGGCTTTTTCCATTCAAAGAATAATTAGAAGTGTGAAAAAGAAAGCCTGTTGCCTCATGGCACATCAAACACGATTCACACAACGAAATATTGTGAAAAACTCGTAAGAAAAGCAGTTAAATAGACCAAAAACAATATGTCTATGTCATACTTTTCTCAAGAAAAATTGGTAAAAAGCAAGAATTGCCTACATCTCTTTACCTCTTTGATAACAAATTTTTACGTGAAATTCTGGAACTACCTATTTATGATTTCCTCACAAGCTTTTTTAAATGTACATTTTTCAAACTTGTAAAAATTACCAGTTTTACTCATTTCCCCCTAGTTATTTTACAAAGTGTGCTACGAGGGATTCTGTTGCAGAAGCATGAGTTTTCTGTACTTTTGTATGTGTTCAATAAACAGATAATTTCAGCGGCTCTTTGGAAATGTATTGTTTTCTGCTTTCTAGTTATACAAACACATATACAGTGTTCATTTAAATGTTTCAGTTGTCGCAAGATGGCATCATTTTCAGAAACACTTGTGTGTTTAAAGAAAAATCCGTCTTTGTAAGCTTTAATAAAAATAAGAAGAAGCGGAAACGTAGGATGTCAGAATTACGAAAAAATCATGAAAACGGGGAAGAAACTTGAGAACAAAAGAAGTCATAAGAAGTTTTGCGACAGAAGAAAAATCAGCTTGTAGTAGTTTCGAACTCGAAAGAGAAGAAAAATGAATTAGTAGCAAAGAAAAAAAGAAGATTGTAGTGAGTAAGGTAAGTGTCGAAGCTGGTTTGGGTTGGTGGAAAGTTAAGATGTTCTGGTCGCTTTTCAGAATCTGCAAGTATTAGAATTTGCAGATGATTGACCTGTGACGAAACGGCGAAATTGGCCATGAGGTGATCAGCTTCTTGTGAACTTAAAAACAAATCAATCATTCAAGCATTCTTTCTCACTGCCTGATTTTGTAATAAAATAGAAACATTTCAGTTTTATTCATGTTCTGAATGCGAGCCCTCTTTGGTTTTGATGAGTAAAAGAATCTGAAAAGACTAGAGTCTGTCTCTTCAAAATACTGAATTATTCCTCATCTACACCTACGCTTCAATCCCTATTTTTCAACGCAGACAGCAGACAGAATAGTTTGCCCATGACATGGTTACAGGGTTGCCACTGTCATTTTATAAAATCAAGGAAAACCTGGAAATGTTAGGAAAAAATTAGCGAGTCACCTTTATTTGCTCTTTGGAGCGGGTTTGACGTATGAGCAACAAAATTTGCCTGAACACTGTTTCAAATCATGTCTTGTTTACCATCTGGTATAACTGTAGTAGCCAGAGAATTTTACCAAAATGTGTGAGGGAAATTAAGTTCTAAATTCTGTGGCAACCCTGTAATAAGAGGCACATAAAGACCCCCCCCCCCTTCTTAGACTGGCTATTTCTGTGAAGCCAAGCCTGCCGAAATTCTGAAACTAGCCCCTTGTGTCCCTCCTTTATCATAAGGTAGCTTTTCTTTCTCATGTCTCCAAAGAGGAAGTCAATTGGAGCATGAACTCTGCTGTGAATTACATGTCAGTCTTAGCAGACTAGTTTTTAATGTATAGATGCAAGCAAAGGGTGTGAAAATGTTGGGTTGGGGTGGTTCTTTATTTTAACATCTTTGTTTTAACAGCTGTTGGGAGTTTTTATTTCCTCTCATCCGTGTGGATTTATTTTCTCCCAGATTTTTAGTCCCAAAAAAATGCAAATCATCTGATACCTAATCAACAATCAATGTTGCTATGGATATGATTCTTAGCCCTCAAATATCTTCTCTAGCCCTTGACTACCAGTTATTGTCTACTCTTCATTAAGTTTCATTTAAGTGATCACTTTAATATTTTTCCCTCTTTCTTCCTTAAAAAATGGTATGTGCAATTGTGAAAATGTTTCCACTTATCTTGTTGAAAGAATTTTAAGTAATCCAAAAATTCCTGTCTAGTTAGAGATTGATTGTTTGTGTCGCCAATTCAACTGGTGATCTTGAACTTTCATGCACCAAGTAGCATCCAGTGTAGCTTCTTTTGCTGTGGCTTTAATTACTTTCAAACATTTTTCTGTCTACATTCATAATTAAACATTCCGTATTAGCTCTGAAAGTAAATATTTTCGTGGAAGATAGATGTATGGTTTAAGATGATTTGTATTTTGTTGAACCTGGGATGAAAATTTTGATGATTTGTGTTTTTCCCTGAAGAAACAAATAAATAATTAAAATTTGAATGGATCATTTTTCTCTGAAAATAAATTGTGAAAGCCTCTTGTGTTAAGTATCTTTGATACGTCTAATCCAGTATAACTTTGAAGCGTTTGTTTTCTTAGTGAAATTTTGAAGTGTAACTATGTTGCAAAGTTCTTTAATTCACACCCCTTGTCTAGAGGCCAGTAGTGCCTTGCAGATGATAGGGATTCCTTCTCACATCGTTAAAGTTGATTCTTATCTCCAAGATCTATAGGAAACATGATTTTCTGTCTACAAGTAACATTTGGAAACTAGTTCAGACCCCTTCACGTTTTTGGAAAAAGAACCATTCCTCTAAAGAATTAATTTTCATCAGATTTTCCAAAATTTCTAACAAGTTTTAAATTCCTGCAAAAAATCTCAAGAACAATTCTTCACCAATAACAAAGTTTTAGTCTCATTCTAGTAAATTAACATAGTTAGTGGTTTTTCTACAGCTTTCTTGTTGTTTGGCTCATCCATTTTCTCATTTTCCTATTTTCAGAGTAACGATGGCTCAATTCACAGTGAAGAGGAGAAGAGAATCGTGCGTGCGTCAAGATCTCCGACAAGAAGCCGCTCACCGTCTGTCAAATCCAACCACTCCAGATCCAGGTATAATTTCTGTTGTAATTAGATGTATTTAGTGTCCTCATTACAGGTTTTCTTGCAAATATTTGTCTCTTTTTTGCCTCTCTTTCTGACCTCTCTTTTTTTGTCTTTTCCTGCATGTTATCAATTCTTTAAAGTGTCAAATTTACTGATGCTGAGGTACACTTTTCTCAGGTTTTACTGGTCGGATTTTCAAAAAACTTTTTTTGTCGATTTCTCAAGTTTTTTTCTAGCTTCAGACAAGAGGATTTTTAAAAATTTAGTAAATGAGGCCCTCAGACTTTTTTTTTTTTTTTTTTTTTTTTTTTTTTTGGATGATGATAAATAGAGGAAAACCCTCCTGTCTGTAGTTGAAGAAAAGGGTTAGCTGGCCAGGTTGGCCAAGCGGTCAGCACGTCTGACTTTAGACCAGTAGGCCCCGGGTTCGAATCCCGGTGGAAAGATTCCATAACTTCATGCATCACTAAACGTTATGTAACTTAATCAATAATGATCATATTTAAATAACTTGGTCTAGGATTGCAGATGAAGATATGCAGAGGAAAAAAATGACTTTAAACTCCCCTTAAACCCTGCTCAATTTCGCCAATTATTTTAAGAGATATATGTTTGTAAAATTAAGAAAAAACCTGGATACCTGAATCTTACTCAAATTGTTCCATTTTTACTCCAGGAGTGCGACTCACTCACCACGGTACTCAAGATCCAGATCCCGATCTCGACATCATGTTTCTCGTCGATCCCGCCACAGCTACTCGGATTCCAGAAGTCGCTCTCGGTCAGGTTCACGCGGATATCGTTCCAGATCGCGCAGCTCAAGGAGGAGGAGAAGGGTAAGCTTTTTGTCCACCTTTGTCATGTTAATAGTAATTTATCCCCAACGTCGCATGACAAAGCAATGAGCCTATTGTAGTCATATGAAGTTGAAAAATGTTAATCTTTTCACCCTCTCTAGAATCATCTCTGCATGTACAATATACCTGGGATTGGTAAAAAAGCCCTACGTCCTAACAAGTCAGTGCATTGTATATACTACCGAGAAAACAAGGCAAACATAAGGACTTTCAAGTTGACTCTGAAATTTGAATGATAAAGAGTTTCACTTGGAACAATGCAGATAAAAGAGATAAAAGTTACTTGGAAAAGAGTTAACAACCGGAAGCTGCCTGTTTTCTTGTTTTTAGTTTAACTTGCTATCCACAGCTAATAGCTCATGCCAATTTCCCAGGTGAAGAACTTTATTAACAATTTTGTGTGGCAGTTATTTTGACGTCAAAGAATTACTATTTATCCAACTACATACATGAACCGATCAATTTTATGAAGCAGTCAAAAGTTTTCATAAAGTTACTGTGAAGTATATGTTTCTAAAAAATGTATCCCTTTTAACAATGGTGTGTAAGCCCATTATTTTTTAAAATGGTACTGTAAGGTAGTAAAATTGAACAAGAGTTTTACGAGCCAAAGAGCTTCCTTAAGTTGTCATCAACCATACTGTAGGCATAATGAAGAAGTAGAAGTTACACCTCTGCATTTTGGTAGAGAGTTATTTTCTGCGAACAGTGTCAGGAAAATACAAGAAAAATAGAGAGAATATGATTATTGAAGAAAAGAAAAAGCGCTGTCAAAGGTAACCATTTTTTTTAAAATCCATATTCTGAAAGTACGGAGTGAAATAAGTCCTGAGAAACTTTTCAGATTTTTTTTTTAACTCTGAATGGCGAAGCAAATGTGTCATGAAAATGCCACATATGGGACCCGTTAGAAACAGTATTTTTGGCTCTGATGATGTAGTCAGGTGGGGGAACTGCGTTTGCTGATGGGCTGCACTCATCTTCAGACGTCGCCTTGCTACATCAATTGGTCGTCAGCTTTTGATTGATCCGATTTTGACTAGATTTTTCCTACCTCAGAGATGATTTTGTGAACTTTATGGTTTTTTCAAGAAATTTAACAGGGGAGAAACTATTCTACAACACTGCAAAATTCCTCGCCTCTGAGCCTTCATGATAGATACCTTATTGACAACTCATAGCAGATACTAGACACTATTCTCTCTCTCTCTCTCTTCTTTAAGTAATCACCTTTTTTATATGTTTGTTCTCAGAGTTCAGACAGGTACAGCAGCAGGCGCAGACATGTCGGCAATCGTGTAAGTTATTGTTTGTTTTTGTATCTTTTAAAAGCACTAATTTTCTCTTTTTATCCATTATATGTTACCTCTTTGAAAAATACCTCTAATTTTGTGCAACTCAAATTTCTCCCACAGCTGTCCTCCTTTCCTCGATCAATATAAAACCTTTTTCTCTCTGCATCTCCCACTTCTTCCTTAACAGGTTGACTATCACACCATCCGGTACTCACAAGGCTATTGAAATGGGTGAAAAAAGTGGCATGTTAACACTCACCCAAAACTTTCAAGAAATGTAGTTAAAATTATGGGACTTGAAGTTACGCAAACAGCCAACAGACATTGCTGCCGACACTCTGAAAGTTGCCAAACCATAATTTCTTTAACTCTGGTCCTGCAGACCAATATTGGCCTTGTGCGACTGGGAGCAGTAAGAGCTCTGGGAGTTACTATGTTAAGAAGAAAATTAAATAAAGTATATCCAAAGCATACGAACCGAAAGAGTCGAAAACAAACGAAACTAACGGAAAAAACCGAGGTAACAAACTGTGAGCTAATTAAATGAGAAAACAGAGAAGAATCGGAAAATTAAAAAACTCAAACTCACAAAATAAAATTAAAAAGCCACTTTTAATTTTATTTTGTTGAGTTTGGGCTTTTTAATTTTATTTTGTGAGTTTGAGTTTTTTAATTTTCCGATTCTTCTCTGTTTTCTCATATCCAAAGCATTTTATGTAATTTGATCATGGTGCACAATTTAAGAATAAAGTGTCCAATGACAGTTCTTAAGTATTTAACAAATTTCCAATGACACTTCCTGAGTATTCAACAAGTTTCCTAGAGAAGCATTTTACCGCTCACTTCCTAACTACAGAAATCATTACACCCTTAGTGAATCACTCTAAGAAATAGACTGCTGCAATAGTGAAAAAACACGAATAATACTTTTCCCCCAAACTATAGTTTTTCTGATCATAGTCAATGGAGGCAGAGCAATTGTGTCGGTTTATAAAGAGGCCTCTTCTCTTGAGTTTCTGAGTTACAATCTTTTTTCTCATTGATTGTTTTTTCCTGTTTTTTAGGACCATCCCCAACCAAATCGATGCATCGGAGTTTTTGGAATGAACGTTTTCACCACGGAAAATCAAATCTACCATATTTTCTCCAAATTTGGGCCTGTAGAACGCGTGCAAGTAATCATCGATGCAAAAGTAAGCCCTTTTTTTCTTTGAAATTTTCTGTTTTGCTCTGGGGTGTCTATCAGATTTTGAGTTATGTCGTAGTATTTTCTGTTTTCAATTAAAACTTGGTCTCCTTGAATTTTGCTGGTTCTTTGGGCCTCAGTGCCAATGATGCTCTGTTGACCACTTCAATATTTCCCAATGGCCTTTAAAACTTTTCCATTTGTAGAAGAGACAGTACTTAGATGCACTTATTACCCAGGCAAATAATTTTTCAAATAAAACATTCCAAAATTTTCTGTAACAATACGTTTCTAGTCTTGTATGAATGCAGAAGCGCAGGGCTCACCTTTTCAATAAAAGTTGAGCAATTTCTTCTCTTTTTTATACATCACAGAAAAGTCAGGGTATTATCCCCAAATTAGCAAGGGAATTTTTTCAGAAAAGTCAAAAAATGTTGATATTCACGTTCATTTTCCATCCTGATCAAGATCACGTCAACTTAAACCGTTGATGCAGAATACCTACCTATATGGAAACCAGGAATTTTCAGGGAAATTGGAAGAAATTCTGGGAATTTCACAAAAAATACCCAGCAGAAATTTGAAAAATTCGAAAACTTGACATCTGAAGGGGGCAAAAAGTACATCCTATTTTTACGCCAACATTGTCAATCGAGATTATGAAAACTTAAACCAGATAGTGAATACCTGAGCTGATGTAGCACTGTGTAAGTGCCCCATTCGCATTCAGTGCCCTTATTCACTATTGAAATTACTATTACTGTTAACTTTGAATTAATAACTCAAGTCTATTACTGTTAGAGAATTTTTACATGCATGAAACCCGGAAGAGTCCTGTGCTCCAGAATTGTTTAAAATATTTATTTTTTTACAAACTCGACGGGTCATGAAGACCCATTTGCAAGAAAATATTACAAAAAAAAAGGGGGGTGGGGAGAAAAAAAAATGTAAAATAAGCAAAGCCTTACTCGGGTTTAGGATTTAAGGCTCTGAGTTGCACGCTGAACAGGAAACAGAAAAATAAGTCTGGACAAGGAACTGCAATTTTAGTCAATCAAATTATTATTATGAATGGAAAAAGGGTTTCCATGCTCTGTCATTCAATGAAATTAACGCCAACAATTTTTCATTTTCAGGGCAACACCTGATCAATGTAAAAATTGTGAAAATTCAGGAAACATTGATCATGGAAAATCTGTGAACGTCAGGTATTTTTTCTTGCCAAGTCTGGAGACAGACACCCTACTGTAGAAATAAAATGGAAATCTTAACTTCCAGCCTGATCAAGAAGGAACGAAAAAATTTGATCTTTCTAGACTTAAGGATTTTCCTCCAAATGAGAAAAATTGAGTAACTTTCGTGTCTCTTTTGCTTGCAGACTGGACGTTCACGAGGTTTTGGTTTCGTCTACTATGAAAACTACGAAGATGCTAAAGCAGCGAAAGAAGAATGTTCCGGAATGGAAATTGATGGGCAGCGCATCAGGGTAGACTTTTCAATCACAGAACGTGCCCATACGCCCACACCGGGGGTCTACATGGGAAAACCTACCTAGTAAGTTTAACTATTTTCACCATAAAATTCTAAAATTCAGAAAAAATAATCGTCTTTTGCAACAAGGGAGTTTCAAAAAAACATCTTTGTAGCCAGTGTCAAAAAAGGACACTGTAGCAACTGGAACTGTGCAATTAAAACCATCAACCCCTGTTGAACTAAACTCCTGGATAAAAAAGGAAGCGGAAAATCTCATGCTGCAAATATTCCGTTTTTGTCAATTTTCCAGGAGACTCGCGAATGCTGTATGAGGTCTGTTCACTAAAAAACCGGATTTTGGTGATAAGTAGCCCATAATGCATCGGAAGTAGGTTTTCTTAGACTTCCCTGATAGCTGAAAATATTCATAAGAACGCTTCATTCACAAATTTGAAAAATCTTAATTAGCTTTGTTGGTACAAGGTTTGAAGTAAGACAACCTCTTGGGTGATCTGCTATTTTCATGTTCAACGGAACTTGTCGCTCTTTTTTCGATCTTACACTACCTCACAACCTTACATTACCTTTTATAACTCACAAGGATGATTAGTTTTTCGTCTCCATATCTGTTATCCAAGCTTGAAACGACCATTTTTGAGCACTTTTGCTTGCACTTCTTCCTTGTGGAAAATGTCAATGGGCCTGTTGCAAACTTTTGCTAGAGCAAAAGTAAGAGTTGTTTCTTGTAGATAATGCCTCAAAAATCACGATGAGCGCATTGGCAAAGTCTGAAATGCACTCATAACTTCACAATCTGCGTAAGAAATTTGCGTTTTTTTAAGCTTCCCGCTTCAAAAACGATACTACGGCACAGGTGAACATTTTGTTAGAGGAGTCGCTCCATTGTCGGCGATATTCATCATGACCGACGCTCGCGCGCAGTTCCGCGCGTAATTCGAGGAGAGTTCAAGGTCAATCAATTCGGGCGTGGAAAATATGAACGTTAACACACCGATTGTTATCTGGTCTAATTCAGTTCAGGTGTTATCTCGTCCCATCAAACGTGTTTTGGCGGATTGGCGTCGGCCATGATGATTATTGCCGACGATGGAACGACTCCTCTTACAAAATGTTCACCTGTGTCGTAGTATCGTTTTTGAAGCGGGAAGCTCAAAAAACCGCAAATTTCTTACGCAGACTGTGAAGTTTTGAGTGCATTTCAGACTTTGCCGATACGCTCATCGTGATTTTTGAGGCATTATCTATAAGAAACAACTCTTATTTTTGCTCTAGCAAAAGTTTGCAACAGGCCCATTGCCATTGATGGTCGATTCCCGTACTCCTCATCTTTGACGGACTTCTGACCAGTTTTGAATCGTCTGAACCACTCGAAACAAAGAGGAAAACTCATACAATGATCTTGGTAAACTTTACTGAGCATACCAAATGTTTCAGTATCAGGTATATAGAGTTTAAAACAAAATTTAGTTAAAACGCATTATCCGTGATCACATGATGATAATTGCAGAATGCTCCTGACCTACTCGTATTCAAGGTGACACGGAATGAACATTGAACAAAAGAAACAAAATTTGTGAATCTAGCGTTCTTCAGCATGTTATCAGCTATCAGGAAAATCCAAGGAAACCTAATTTGAACGCACGATGGGCTAGTTATCGCCAAAATCCGGTTCCTTATTGAACAGACCTTGTATGTGATTAGGATTAGATTAATTTTATCTTTAACTCTGAAGTCAAATACTTTTCAAGGGAGAGTCCTTACGAATATCCTGAACAGAAAACAATATTTATAGCCTGAGAACTAGGTGCGCTTTGCAATAAGGAACTGCTATGTCTGGCTCACTTAGGAACAGCACATGTGCCAAAAGTTTCCATATAGATTTCCAAGCTTTTCTGGCAGATCCAGAAAACAGTAGTTCCTGATAGCAAAATGAAGTTTGCAGTTTATTTTTCCACTAACTTCTTACAAACTACTGAAATTCAAAGCAGAAAAATTAGCTTGAACCAGAGTATGCTTTCTGTCTTCTGATCTCTCATGAATTTCCCTCGTGCAGAAACTTCTTGACCACGAGGACAGCTTGGTCGCATGAAATGGGGGAAACCCATGCGAGAACAAGGAAATTGGTGAAATCTGTCATAAGGGGAAAATTGAGGAACCTTCAGAATTTTTTTCCTTTTTTTGGGGGGGGGGGGGGAAGGTAAGAAATGCAGTTGCTGTTTTGAAGAATCAAAATTATTGACTTGCGTTACTTCATGTGTTAGGCAAAATTCTTCGAAAACTTGAAATGGGGGAACCCTTGGAAGTTTTTACACCCTTGCTTTCCTTCCGGAGTAATTACAAACATCTAAAAACATTCTCTTCTCTTTTGCAGCCGTGATCGCAGAGGTGGTGGTGGTGGTTGGGGAGGCCGAAGAAAATATGACGAGTGAGTATTCCTTTATTTTTTTCCAATAAACACAATGCAAATTCAAGCATTTTGACTTATCAACAGCGTAAGTCGGCAATCGCATATCTCGTTCGGGGTGTCTGAATATCTCCGCCTCTATGTTATTTTTTAAAGGAGAACAAATTGACATCATTCCTTGTAGTTCATGCAGAATTTTCTTCGCACAGAGAAGAAAATTCATGGCAGTTTTAAAGAATTGTCGTTGTGTAGTTTTCTGTTTAAAAAATAAAGTATGGACAAGAATCCGACCCAGGCGACCCGAGTTTGATGGTCTCAAACAATGGTTGCCTGGGACTGGTTGTTCAGTAGGGACGGAGGGGGGACAGGACTAAAAAGCGCGGGATTAGCCCTTGTGGGCTACTTAAAGTGGTAAAAAAAAAGGAAGTAGAAGAAGTCTGCAACATCGCAAACCGAGTTATGTGACCCGAGTTGTGTGTACCGACTTACACTGTCGATATGTTTACCCATCATAATTTGACAAAGAGCACGATTTGTACCATTAAATTCACTGAAAATACCTCCTGACCAAGGTATTAACATTTTTCAATGCTAATTCAATTTTCCTGCTCTTGTTCCTACTGATGTTCCATACATATTTTGAACTTTTCATCCAGGTACTCATCGTAACTACACTCTCCTTATTTCATATTTTCTGTTTTCTCTTTCAGTTGGAATGGTGGTGGCCGCTACAGGAATAATTACAGACGCCGCTCTCCTTCACCGTACTACGACCGCCGTCGTTCGAGATACTCGCGGTCTCGATCATACTCCCCACGTTAGTACCCCTGTCTATTTTTGCTTTTCCCTGTCTCATTTGTGCTCACCCCTGTACAAACTCCTCAAAGTTCTAAGATTCCTTAGTTTTTAATGTTAGCCACCTTATAATTGTATATTCTTCTCCACTCATTACCTGGATGGTTCCAGAAATTCATAATATTCAAATAATTCTAGAAGTTCATTTTTATTTTTCAAGATGCCACTAACGTGAAACTTGTTTGTCCACTGATTTTGTCGAAGATTATGGAGACCCGAGTGTGAGAACAGCAAGACTGTTGGTTTTCTTTTCCCTCCCCTCCCCCCCCCATTTTACTTCATTTGTACTCTCAATAATTACTCAAAAGCTCCTGAATTTTTGTTTTCTGAAGAGCAGCTTTCAAACCCTTTACTCGAAAATTTTTCAAGTGGTATTAATTTTACTCAAAAGCTAATTAGAATCTCTGGAATCAATTATTACGTGATCTCGAAGGGCAGCTTAGATCATGTGTCCGCATACAAAGCAATATTTTGTCATATTGTGCCCATTGATCAAGTTCGTTAGGCATTTCTATTGTCGGAAGTTATTTGGGTGGATTTAACCAGAATCAACTGACTACGTCAGAAGCTGCCCAATTTCTTCTCATATTTTACTCTTTTACTAACTAACTAAGCTAAATTCAGACATGAAATTTTTGTTAGAATATTTTTCACTATCTGAGGAAAATTCAACAAAATTTTATAGGTGTTAAATTGTTTATTTACAACACTTAAAAAAATGAATGAAGAGAGGAAACTAGACAACGTGAAATACAGTTTGACCAATTCTGGTCAAATGAATCCAGTCCTTTCCAGCTCTTCCATCACAGATCAGGGTGTAAAATTTCTAATTGTCCATGCTATTTGGGCTTTGCCAAAACCAGCAGTTGGAGGTAAATAGAGAATCTTATCAAGTGGCTGAAAAAATATTCTATCGGTATGATGTACCAATAGCGTTGCCTTCACCATCAAGTTAGTCGTTTCACAGGTTTTAATACTCTGACCTCTCTTACTTTTTTTTTTTTTTTTTTTTTTTTTTTTTTTTTTTTTATGCTCTGTTTTACAAGTATTTCCCAAGTTATTATCGTTCAGTATTCCCTAATTTCCATCAGTAGAAATCGTGGCTTGACAAAAGATCTCCCCAAACGTTTCTAGTGGTGGCAAAGGAAACCCTATCAGTACAATACATCTTGTATTGAAGCTACATACTCTCCCAACGTTACTTGCCTTCTTTTATGCACACAAAAATTATCAGTTTATCGGCTTATGACTTTGGTGTATCAAACCGAAAATCTTTTATTTTTTATTTATTTTTTTTTTTGTAGGGAAGAATCTTTCAAATTTATACGTTTAGAAACTTTACTTTTGGTCAAAAATCTTAGAATCCTCGATTGTACATTGCAGATGGCGTGTAAATGATAGAAACGTCCAGCAAGTTCTGTTTCTGAACCACTTTTTTGTATGTAACAGTTTTTTTTAGTGATAGGTACTTAGTAGGTTTTATCATTACTTGTACTTCTACTTGTATTGTGATTATATTCGAAAAGTTTAAAATGCAGCTTTCCTTGTACTATTTTGTCTCTTTGTAATTAAAGCTCTAACGGTCTTAAATTTGTCAAATTAGCCTTTTATTAATGGACTTTTAGACAAAGCACAAAAAGCGCTTGTTGGACAAGGTTTAAAATGCAGCTTTCCTTGTACTATTTTTTCTCTTTGTAATTAAAGATCTAACGGTCTTAAATTTTTCAAATTAGCCTTTTATTAATGGACCTTTAGACGAAGCACAAAAAGCGCTTGTTGGACATGATTTGTGCAACTTTTGACCCGTGAAAGTTTCTCACCTACATCTTGACGAATTTTTTGCACTCCTGCTGCGATTTTCACTGTCGAATTTATTTTCAATGCCAAACTAGAATGAAAAGGCAGAGCTTTCGTTGTACTTTGAAAGCACTAACTTTAGCTCTGAACTAGCCCCAGGTGTGGTTTCTGTTTTTAGAAGTAAATCCAATTATCCTTAAGCATGTATCCTCAAAACTTGTCTATACACTCAACGCCAGAAGTGCTATCCACTATAACTGTCTGATTTTTATGAAAATCATATCCGGACACAACTTAGTGCTCCAAAAAAATGTCAAACCATGTTGAAAAAAAAAGATTCCCCCATTTTGTTCTGTATTCCTATTTGCAATGGAACTGTTAAGAGGCTCCATCAACTCTGAGTTTTAAGTCCATTAGTCTGTTAAATTTTAATTTTAGCAGTAGAGCGTGGTTCCTCGTGAGAAGACCTTCCTTTTAATGTAGATATTTTTGCCTCGTCCAGAACTAATCGGCTCAAATGCCGGTTCCTCCTCTATTTACTCGTTAAGTAACATCATCTCCGTTCGCATTTATTATAGAGAAAAATGGAAGTTAACCAGGAGAAATGGAACCAATTGTGTTGTACGAAATTTTTTTCCTCACTTGTACTTTTAGTATCTGTATCTACTAAATGATTATTTCATTATTTTTTTTTTTTTTTCAAAGTTTCAGGGCTTAATTATTTTTTGTTCCACCATGTATGATATTGTGTAGTGATAGTCTTATTTTTTTAATGAAAAATTCCCTGCAATATTCTTACTAATTAAATTATAATTATGACCCAAACCATTTGTGAACGTTTTTTTTTTTTTGTGGAAGAAGTTTCATCAAAAACTTTAAATTTTAGAAATGTTAAGTCTTCGGTCAATTGAAAAATGATTCAGGGAAAAAATTTTAGGAATAGCAGTTAGAAGTTTTGAGATTGAGTTTTTTAAAAAAACCCAGACTTTCTCTTTTTTTCCTGACTGTTCTCTTTTTTATGTGAATCCCCGCGCATTAATCATGTCCTTAATTTTGTCAGTTGTCAGCTGAAAGCGAAGACAATATATTTCAGAGACCCCGCTTCTCCATCCCCCTATTATGTAGAAGTTTTTTTTTTCAAGATTCGTTTTAAGACGACTGATGATCAAATAATAAAATGGAAACAAGAATGACCTGTTGATCTAACTGGTTTTTTTTTCTTTGATTTTTTCACAAGGTCGCAAAGAAAAGGGTATCGGATGAAGAGTGAAAATGGAAGTGTGAAAAATTTGAAGATGAAAGAAAGTGGCAGGAAGTTGAGAAGTCTGGTCCAATATTTGTGTCAAGCATTGCAGTGAATGGCTCACTCAAGCAAGAAATTTTGAAGACAGCCTGAGATAAGAAAAATGTGAAGAAAGAAGTTTTTCCCCTCTCAGAAGAAAGAGATGTTAATATTTTTGCCTTCAAGTAATTCCCACACGCTAAGATCTCCATAACGAAGGTGAACTTTAGCCGTTCATGAACTTCAATCAAAAAGCTTGTACATATTAACGTTCTTATTGTAGTGGCTTTCATTTTCCTTTCACCCTTCTATTTTAATCATCACTCTCTCTCTGAGTAACCCTATCCTTTTAGGGAGATCTAACTGTTGGGTGAACCTCACTCTATAAAACTTGATGAAAAATCGAGGTATTCGGTGGAAAAAGGGTTCGTAAAATTTATATGTTCATTTCTTTGATCTCCTCGACCAGGACTGGTGGGTAGTGGTCTCGAACATTCTGCCTCTCGGTGAAATGAGCAGAGGTAAACTGTTTTGGGCTTCCCATCCAACTAATGCCTCAGTTGACGGATCAAATTGCTCCACCTTTTTTATTAAGCCAGAGAATTTGTAAGAGCATGTTCTGAACAATAGAGAATGGGAAACCAATGAGCAAGGTTTTTCTACTATTATAGATGTAGAGGTCACAATCTTTTCCTGACCAAGTCTGTTCGTTCCCGGAGATCAAGACATTAGGAAGATGGTGTCATTGAAGCCATCATGGTTCTATGTTGAAAAGTTAAGTGCCACATACAGCTGATAAACACACATTATTTATGCTTGATACACTGACACTGAATTTGCATGATTGATAAAGTTTTGTTCTTGTAAAACTGCATCACATTGCATGCCGTGCGTTTTGATGGCCGAAGTGCGAAATGACATCTCTTAATTCTGGTGTTTCAAAATTTCTACTCCTATTTAATTTTTTCGAAGAGAAGGAAGCTGAATCTTCAGTTCGAAATTTTCACAGATATTCTGCTAACAGAGAAGAAAAATTAAGAGAGTTTTCAAGAGATAATATAGACTTGTTTTCAAAGAAAGAATGTGGCATGACAGGAAGTCTGACACAGCTAACAGAGATATGTAGTTGCGCAATTCTGTCATCGACAAGGTACACTCTACTACAGGTATGGACAAATGGAATTTTAGAAAGCCATCGAAACGCTTAGATTTGACAGCGTTCATTGGTACGACTGAGACGCCATATTGGAAACTTGTTTACTTTCTGTTCTGAGAGTGAATTTCATCACTTCCGTATTATGTTTTTGTAGTCTTGGCTAAGTTTTTCATTATTTTTTGAGTTTAATCAATTTTTTAAATTGATCTGATAGCTTATTGAAGCTACCAGATCTGCCAAAATCTCTTCGAGGGCCATTTTAAACTGCGCAGCAAAGACGGTACGACTTGTGACGTCACTGGATGGTATATATTCTCAGCGCTGCCACTTTAGCACCCCTTTTGTCCATACCTGTAGTAGAGTGTACCTTGATCATAGATGTGTTCCTTTTGCAACAGATAGTTTGAGGAAAAATGAGCAAAATTTCTTAAATGATTGAAACAACCCAAATACAGGACAAATGAAATTTTTAGCTCACAATTTCCGTGGTATTGCCCTCTGGTCTCCTGCAGTCGACATTAATGTCAGAATGTCGATGTCGAGACCATGAGGCTGGACATCCTCAGTCTTTGTAACAGGAAGGAATTCAGAAACTTGCGAGAAAAACTAGAATCATCCGCAACTTTCATCACAAATATTTGTCTCGTCAATTGTAAACAAAACAAATTCCATGGCTCTCAGACATGCGCAAATATATTTCTTCCTCCGCAAGTTGTTTTTCGTTTTCTTCCTTTTCCCCACCATCTTCACCTTCGCACCAAGCTAGGACAGGCAGGGCCGGATTTATCTACTTGCCGCCCCCTTCTCATTCGTTTTGAAACATCAATAAAAACCATCTAATGAATGTGCCAGCGGGGGAGGGGTGCATAAGACGCGTCACTCGTGTTTAACACATTTTTTGGGAAAGCCCTGTCAACACTACTAGCAAAAGTTCACGGAACTTTACGCGAAAGTTAAGTTTCGTGAACCTATCTCTGTGTGGACTAGGCCTTCCATTCTTAAGAAATGAACGAAAAAATTATGAAAAAACAAACAATGTGGATTAATGATTTTAACTTCCGCCGCCGCCGCGCGCAGACCGCACCGTGTTTGGCGCAATGCATGAAGTATTCCGACAGACTTGTAGGCGCTATGCGTTTCACGCTGATCGCACTGTGTTTGCCGCAATGCGTGAAGTATTCATGCATTCTTGTAGGCGCTATCCGTTTCACGCTGACTGCAATGACCGCACTGTGTTTGATGCAATGCGCGAAGTATTCGTGCTGTCTTGTAAGCGCTAATATGTGTTACATGCCGATCGCCGCGCCGAGGGCTTCTCCTTGTCATCTCAAGTCCTCGTCATCATTTCTCTTTAAGTCGCGCCTTTCCGGGCCGAATTGCGTGTTTGGTTTCTCTCTTAACTCGACTAATTAAAGGTGCTGTCTCTTATATCACTGAAAGATGACAAAAGTGGAAATTACTATACTCTTAGGAAATGAGAGATTTTGTCGCCTTTCCTAGTTGGAAATTTTTTTTTCTAAATCCGATTTTTTTTTACACCAACTTTTAAAAAATTGCAAAATTTGCCGCCCCCTATAGATTTGCCGCCTTGGGCCGCGGCCCATGTGGCCACCCTCTTAATCCGGCCCTGAGGACAGGTAAAGAAAATTTTGGACCAAAAAATTAAAGTAGGTACCCATCGCCGAAAGCAAAGCAGAAGTACTCTGTATGAGCTATCTTACCCTTTTCTAATAGCATTCGGCTCTTTTAGCAGCTATCAGTTACATTTGCAAGGACTTTATTAACTTAAATTGAACCTTTGTGCATTAAAACATTTGATTATATAGTTATAAAAATTTCTTTGTTGGGTTTGACGCAACTTGCATTAAGAAGGATGCATTCCTCAATTAACTTTCCTTCAAGTCCAAGAAAGAAAGAGAGGAACCTACCTCTAACCAGCAATTTTCTCATCCATTTTTATTTTAGCGATTTCGTCGCAAGTTGATGCAAATGAAATCGCAATTTTTGTCTGATAATAGTGCAATAATTTGCAATGTATTCTCCGATCAAATCGCAATTTATTGCAATCACCGATTTTGCAGAAATTCTCCAGCTCCACTGCACTCCTGTGATTACTTTATCACCAGCCATATGGATGGATCTTGCAGCAGCCATAGGACCACGGGGTTAGGGGCCCCTGGGTCATTTTTAATATTCAAAATTTTGGTGCTGGCCGATTTGTCATCATGATGAAAATGGACGGATTATTTCAGCCAGATACATACGAATACCTCATAAACCGTTGGTTTTAGAGCAAATGGACGAAATTTTCCAGCCCTTCTTATTTCGTAAAATTACTAAACTTTTGCACCCACCATAGGCCAATTGGGTCGAGGGCCCTATATAGGCAATTTTAATTTTCCAAATTTTGGTGCCAGTCGATTTTTCATCATGATGAAAATGGATCGATTTTTTCACCCAGAAAAGAGCAAAAAAAGTTTCCATTAGCGAAGAAAACTTCCAATAATGGATATTCCTAGATTCTCTGCACTGTTTATGATGCATTAAAATAGACTGAGGGTCTTTTAAGTTCTTTGAAGGACTTCAGTAAGTGTCGATTAATAATATTTAATAAGAGAGACGCAGTAAGGAGAAGACAGGAATGGGTCAGATGCGTAGGTCACAAAATCGTGAGCTTCATTCTTGCACATCAACTAGAAATAATTGGATATGTCCAACTTTCTACGTTGAATATTAATTGAGATATCGCGCCTTGAAAAACTCGATTTATATCGTCATCCACCACGGTGGTGCATAGTATGTTATGCGCTACCGCGGTGGATGATGTCAAAAACCCCACTTTTCCAAGGACAATATTTCGGTTAATATTCAACGTGGAAAGTTGCTGTTTGGAAAGATCGTCTTATTTTTAGCTAACCTACAAGAATCAATCATTAAAACACGATTGTATTACAAGCATTGCTGGCCCATTGGTCCCTTAGAGACAAACTTGCAGAATTGCTGTCATTGACATGTATCTACATATTTAACAGGAAAAAGAAATTGAATCATGTCAGCTTGTAATTCAGTTTTTATTGCTTACACAGTAATTAACAACATAATAGCTTTTTTGAAGGCTACTAAAAATATAAAAAATACCTAATTTACTAAGTAAAAGAAAAAGATCAGGGGAGCTTCAATACGAAAAATGGGTGAACAAAAGGGGAAAAAAATAAATTGGCAAACAGTAAAAGAAAAGCAAGGGCTGCTTCGATCGAATCTCAAACCAATCGAAGTTGGAAGTCGTTCAACAGAAAAGACCCATGTCCAGAGGAAATTTTGAAAAACGATACAGGCTTCGGCACAAACGCTTTTCCTCCAAATTATCCTCATAGATAAATCCGTTCTGTTATGTTGACGTCCAGACTATCCGACGGATGAATCAACATTGCATGTGAGCTTCAGCTGAATGTAAGTAATTCAAGAGGAGAGATTTAAAGTTGAACTTAGAATTGGTGAAAACTAATGAGTTCTGTCGTACTGGATCTACGGCTATCTCTAGTAGGTAAATTATGGTTCCATTGAATGATTTGATAGTTATAAAATAGACAAATAAATTTCTTCGTAGATGTTGTGCTTATGTTAAACATTGTAAGGAAAACATTCAGTAGACGCTACTGCATAATTTTTTTAAAAAAATCGTTCATCGTTTATGACAAGACAGCTTACACCCATCAAGTTTCTCCGGCTTATAATAGAGACATCAAAGTCTACAAGATATATAATTTCTTTCTTAATATCATTGTTCCAGATGACTAGTCAAAAGTTTAACCCAGACAAGGGCTGGTTAGGTACTCTTTCAGCTTTGTCTCCGTAAGGCGTCCGTAATTACTTGCACCTCCTAATCAGCAATTGATTCTGACGAGGCATCACAAGAATAACAGGGAAAAATTCTGAACAGTTTTGCTTCATTCCTTCTGAAGAAATTGAGAATGAATCTTGTTTTTTAAAAAAAAAAACGCTCCGTAGAGACAAGGCCTTAATTTCCGATAACCTTCTTTTTATCTCAAAAATATTCATCGATGATCCTCTTTGAAGTTCGATCTCACCGATTAAGAAAAACTGAACTACGCTGAGGTAGATGCTGGCTAAGGTAGAACCGTAACAAATTTAAATCCCTTTACTCTCTCCTTCCACTTTTTTCCTTGTTTTTCTTTTTTCATCGTAAATACAAAATATGTTGAGGGACATGAGCACCCGCACAACAGAATGAACATGAAAGACAAAAACTTACTTTCCAAAACTGAAGACGGCTTTCTCAGAGAACAGATTAATTGTTGAAAGACTCACTGAAATGACTTGCTATACAATGTCAGCCTTTCACCAATTGTATTTGATAAATGGATTAGTCCTGTACGGTATGGAATACTATTTTGACGGCTAAAAAACTATTTCCAAGGGTCTGTTTTGAATTTTGAGCATTAATGATATCATTCTTCGTAAAGCATGGTGGATGAAACCACCTAAGAGTAGAGTATATGAGTGTTTTTGCACGTTTGTCTTGTAAATTAGGGACTGGTTCATCTGCCAACATCAATGTGCCAGGAATCATCAAATCCATAGAACAACAGCAATAGAAACACGTGGTTTTGCACTATGGCCACCAAAATATTCATTGAAAGGCAATATCTCAGTTTAAATTGAATACAGAGAGATGGGGTTTTAACCGTCAAAAGAAGATTCTATGAGAAAAGTAATAAATCCATTAAGAACTGGATCAAAGTTTCAAAAAATGATTGGACGAGAGTTATTTTTAGTGCTCCTCCCAAGCAGTTGAATAACTTTAAAGTCACATGAAATTTTGAGAGGTGCTTAGAGCATACAAAAGAATCCAATGATAACTTCCGAGAAAGCAGATAAATTCAGAGTTCAGAGTTTTCGGGTTCTGCTTGCGTTGGTGCTCGTTACATGAGACGATTTGGGCCCTCCTGGCAGAGTTTGTACAGAAACTTATCAGCAGAAAATTACAAAGGGTAAATTTATCCAACAACAACTTACAGGTAAAGTTCAAACCGGCTTCGGAGCAAAATAAATAAAACGAGAAGATCTAAAATCCACTCAAACAAGACTCGATAGGTAACATTGTCATCTTCATAAAATTCGCAAAATGACTATCGTTCGTTCCGACGCAGATCGACTTTGATCAATTCCGAAAAAGCAATCGTGACTCCTGAAAATTAAACTTGAACGATCATCATGACAGAGGGATCAGTTGGGACAGGCACAATATTATGTTTTGATTTTAAAGGCTTGAAAAGATGCCAAAAAATAATGATATCAGCTCTAATGCCAAATTTTTCCGTACAGTATTAATGAAAACATCGTCCTTCGAAAGGCAGAAATGCTCTCTGAAAGGCGACATTTTATTTCATAATATATGCAGGAACTTTACACTATGTAATAACTCATCACTTACAGTTTCATTTAAAAATACCATCAAAACATGATTCTGCGACTGACACAACTGGCTGAAAACAAATGTTCGACCATTCTTTCTTTTTATAGGATAACAGAGCCTTAAAATGGGGAAGTTGAGTTCAAGTTTAAATTTCACAGACAAAACCAAAACGGATGAGAAAGCAGAAAATCTACATAATAGAACAATAAACAACAGAATTATAAACTGGTTCTGCATTGCCAAAGACAGCAGCAAAAGCTGATTTGAGATGTTCCCGAAAGGCCTCAAATTGGACAAACCCATACTTAAAGTAACTGGTTATACCAGACTCAATAATATAGGCTATTCAGGGGACGTATTGTCTTCCCTGCTTGATACAAAAAAATTGTTACTTTTTGACAACCGATCATAAAAGCGAGGCTATTTTGGAATCTTTTGTAACCTCATCTCACTCATTAAGAGAGCCTTTCCAGATCATGCATAAAATCTCTATAGTAAAATAGGCCCCACTAACTGTTGTCCAAACTAAATAGGAGCGTTACACTTCACCGATTTCTGTGACGAACATGTCGTTCCTGAACTTGATCTACAGCTGGGTCTGAGACGGATCGAACGAAGTTGGGCCAGGAAGGTTCAAGGTTAGTTTCAACTTCATAATATGTGATTAAGAATAAATTAACAATACAATGCGATTAAAATGATCATCGATATTAAATTAAAAATAATGTATAGAAATCGAGCAGGAAGGGGAGGGAGTCCTTCTGCGCTTGGGACTAAGTGACTTTAGTGTATCAGTCGCTGTCACGGGTAGGGCTTCATGCGTTCGGTCGCCATGGACCGCTCCTTATACTAAGTTACGGGACACTCGCAGGGCTGTGCCTGCGAATACAGAGCCAACATCTAACAAGCTGGATTAACTTCCTTATCTGGAGAAAAAAAAATAAACAAAAACTAATTAAAATCAATCGATACAAACTTGCTCCTTACAAGTAAAAACAATTGCACATTCGAGTCACTCTCCTCATATTTGGTGTCACTGTGAAACTAGAGGTATTGCTACAGTCTTCTTCGTCCAGATAAAAGCGATCAAAATCATGAATAAACTGGCTAAAGATGTGTCGCACGGAAAAATTTTGAAGAAGAATAAGTCAATAGCAATCCTGGCACTAAAAATTCTGAGTTTAATAATGACATATTTTAGCTTGGAAAATTGGACTTACTTATACACCATCTGGGTGATGTTAGACGAAAACTTTGGCTAGACTATCAGCTCCACCACTGGCAATGTACGGACTTGACGGATGGAAAGCGACATCCAAGATGGATTCATCAAATTTCTTTCTATGAGCAGTGATTTCTTGGACACATGACTTAACATCCAAATTCCATAACCGTAACGAGCAATCATGACCTGTTTGAAAAGGTACATTTAATTAGTTGCAAAATAAAATAAAAAACGAGAGAAATAGTATTTCCGGCCGCTCTTGGCGTAGCAATCATATCAGTTGAATAATAATCCTATTCGGAAGGTGCTCTTATAGCATCATTTCTTAAACAAAGGAATGTGAATACATAACAATGCTCTAAAACTTGCCCTCTCAAATGGGCCTTTAGAAGGTATGAATTAGAGCACGTAGCAAAATGTTTCCTTTTTGAAATTTCATGAAAAAATCAGACAGAGGGAAGTCTGATGATCAACTCCAAAAACGAGATTTAAGTGTTTGCAATAAAAATTGGTTAAATGACAATAATAATACAAATTAAGTAATTTGTATAATTTATTTAATATGTGTTGAAAACTTGTTGATATCTTGATTAGGAGTTGATTTCCAAAGTTCCTGTTTTGTTAATCTCTCTACTAATAAACAAAGAATATACTTGATGAAGCGGGGACATAGGTCAAAGTGCATCATGTCTCAGGCGAATCATTTTATTCTGTTGAAACTTGATTGTCAAAACAAGGCGATAATTACATGCAAGAGCAAAACGAAAAAGAAATTCAACTCACTTCCTGACAGTAAATATAAGCCGTTAGGATCTATTGCTAAACTTGTCACAGAATCTAGGTGAGCAACCATGGTGTGGACCATCGAACCAGATTTGTGGTCAAAGAACCTGATGTGTCGGTCTTCGTGGGCTGTTATCGACAACGATATCGTTGGATGAGATAGAATTTTGTTAATGTGTTTGACACCGTCAGACTGAAAGAAAAAAAAAACGAAAATTCCATTAGTTCTGAGACACTTGTACAATTAGAATTAAGTGGCATCATAGATAGGTGACAGTCCACAGAAAAGGGGACGTTCGAATAAGGAGGCAAAAATCTCAGAGGATGCTTTTGGTGCCTCAGACGGAGGGGACGCCCAGTGAGAGGTTGGCGACAGGGGGTGTTGAGTGAGATGAGGGAGTGTCAACTCCCTGATGACCTGTGGGAAGACCGAGCTTTGTGGCGATTGGGCGTCGCAGAGCGCCGAAGAGCGCTGTAAAAGCGACTCATATGTATGTATGCTTTTGGTCAAGATGGGTCAAATTGGTATAAGAGTTTTCAACAGGAGAAGTGCTCTCCTATTTTAAAGGAACCCAGTTTATTTTATGAAATGATGAAGCCGAAATCTCTTTTTGGAGTTTTCTTCGACTGAGTTCTCTTTTTCCATGAAAAATCATCACACAGAGGCTGTGTCAAAGTTTACAAAACAATCGATATTTATCCACGCAGGCAGCCTTGCTTAAATTTTGCCTTGAAAAAATTTACATGGAAGAAAAATAGTGTTACCAACTAGCCAAAATCTTCTCTGTTGTATTAGTGAAAAGAAAAAGTGTTACAATGGAATTTATCACATCCAAAACAGTATACATTCCCTCACTTAGTTTCTATTGCATGGTGTCTGGCCAGAATGACTATCGAGAAGACATCTTGGAATTCAATGGCATGCTTTCGGAAATCTGAGTGTTAATTTGTTCTGCGATGACGGAACTTAGCGAATGTAAGTTAACGACTTATCTCAATTTCAAACAATGCAAAAATTGCTTATGTAGAAAATGTTTGCAAAAAATTCCTTTAAGCAATGATACCACCATTTTCACTCTCTATATGAGGTTCTTTATTCCGTAAACTTGAGCATGCAGTGGTCATTGTTGCAAGTCGGCAACTTGAGGTTCAGCCCTTAAATTTATGTGAAACAAACAACATTTCAATTATGAAACTACCAGATCATATATCTAGTTGGCGGTATTTAAAAATCTCTGCTCCCATTTTGTTTTTTAAGGCGAACCAATCAATATTGTTATTTTAAGTTTTCACCATCTCTTTGCACAGAAAAAAAAAAATTACAGAAGTTTTCAAGAATTGATGTTGAGTACTCTTCCCTTTAAAAATAAAGTCTGACAGGAAGTCAGCAACATTGCAAACCAAGATACATGGTCTATTAGTTTCACAAAAGACAGGCTGCTTCACTGAAATGACTTGGATGTGTACGTGAGAGAACACAGTGTTAAAAAAGAATCTATCTCATCGAAACGGTATACATTCTTCTCACTTGGTTTCTGTCGCATGGTGTCTGGCCAAAATGACTATCGAGTTGACATCTTGGAATTCAATGACATGCTTTGAACTGTTCAAAGATAATGTTCTTCTGTACTGACTGACTTCAGCAAGAGTAAGTCAACTACTTTTCTCCATTACAAACGTCGCAAACTCTGTTCTTCGTACCACAATATTTGCAAAACACTTCTTTAAGCAATGATATACCAACATATTGATTTTGAGTTTTTATTAAGCACAAAGGTCCCTTTTTCCATATATGGTCACATATATGCAGTGGGGGTGCTTCTCGGTTGACAACACGCAGTTCAGCCCAATTAAACAATCATATTTATCTGAGCAGGCTGTCTCACCTAAAAGCGACCGATTATATTAAATTCAAAACGGAGGAATAACAAGCTTACTGACTTCAAAAATCGCCAGTGAGCATGTGTAAGCGAGGAGAAAAGATGTTGACATAGAATTTATCTCATTGAAAACAGTATACATTCTCTTCACTTAGTTTCTATCGCATGGTGTCTGGCCAAAGTGACTATTGAGAAGACATCTTGGAATTCAATGACATGCTTTCGGACATTTGAGCAATAATTTTCTTCCGTGTTGACTGATTATAACAAACATAAACAAACTGCCCTCCTCTGCTTACAACGTTTCGATCACATTAAATTTTATTTGCTTGAGAGTTTGTCGCCCATCATCAGGAGTGAGCGTTGGCAAAGACGGGAACCCTTAAATACTGAGGACAAATTTTACAGCAAAGGTTACTTCATATTTTTCATGGTTACTTACTTCAAGGTCAACTTTAAGTCTTGTCAAAAGTTCAGTGTTGCAAAGTTCGGCAAAAAATACTTTCTTGCGCCCAAATGAGTAAGTAAGAGAAGCTCAGATGAATTTTCAGATAGCTTTTTCTGTAAAATTATGTCCTCAAGATGGAAAACTTTAAACCATTTTTTAAAAAAAAGGGAAAAAACCTCCTAAGTTTTCTTTCACTTACAATGAAAATTTCCAAGCTGATACGATTCACCTTCATAATGGTTTTACTGTAAAGAAAAGACTAGTTAAAAGAACAATCAAAACTAAAAAATTTATTTCTTAAAACCTGACTGAACTTACTTGCACAGAATCGAAGTGGACGACTGGCTTGGCAGTTTCTAAATCATAAACGATGCATGTGCCGCAAGTGTACGATGTAACCATTTGATTTGATCCATCTTTGATAAAGTCTACTGAGGTAGGAACACCTTCTGCAAATTAGAACAAAAGCGTTAATAATAAAAAGTAAATCAAAGTAAACAAAACAGTAGTGAGTTTTCCGCTGAAACGTTTACTTAAAAGTCAGTTAATTTTATGCTTTACCTTTGAAAATGCTCATCCCAACAACAGCATTTCAAAGTTTAGTTTCAAATACAGCGTATCATTGAAGAAGACAAAACTAATCTAACTGCCTGAAAATTTGACAGAATTTGTTACGTTGATGGAAAGAAATCTGAGGGCATTTTAAAAAAGAGGCATGTATTTTATTCGAGATATAAAGCATGAGTATATCCTAGATTGAGACATACCACTCCTGAGTTCAAAGTCGTTTCTATACGAAACCTAAAAAGTTTGGTACCCAAGAAAAAAATGAAAGTTTAAGTTAACAGCACCTATCAGAAACCTATTGAAGCTCATACGACTTTGATCTACTTCTTAATTTGCTTGCTCTTCATTTCTTCTGATGAAAAAACCTTTTTTCCGAATTTTTTTACCCACAATGAATTTGACATGGACTGATTTATTGAGATCGAATCAGAATCAGCAGTTATTTCTACAGTTGGGGCAATGGAGCTCAATTCTAGATGGATCTAAATTAAATCATGGTTGATGGATCTGACAAAAAGAAAATGTAGACTTTCCTCTTAACAAAATGGATTGGAAAATTAACAAATCGTTGGATACCGAAAACAGGTCATTAGCACACATTTCATAAAATTCATTGTCTGAAAGTGCAGAGTGAACTAAGCTTCTAGGATTTTTCAGATTTTTTTTAACCCTAAATGGTAAAGAGGCCTACATCGGCAAATGCCAAAAATACCATCCGTTTGAGATGATATTTTTGGCAGGTTCCGATGACTTAGTCAGGTAGGGGAAGCAAAATTTGCTAATTGGCTGAACTCAGCTTCAAGCATCGCCTTGTTATGTCAACTCGACTATCAGCTTTCGATTGGTTGGATCTTGATTAGCTCTTTCTCCCCTTAGAAATGCTTTATTGAACTTTTTAAAGAACCTTTTTCGTTTTGTCACGAAACTTTACAAAGGAGAAATTATTCTACAACCCTGCAAAAATTCCTGATCATCAGTTCCGAGAGGCCTACCTATTTCTGAAGAATACGTGCTTAAGAGAGGTGATTTAGGTTCGCTGGGCGACCACAATTTGACTGTGCCGTCTGCCGAGCAGGAGAGTAGCCGAAGGTCGTTGGCTTCGTTATTCAAGGCTGACAAGCCCCAGATGGCATCACTATGGCCTTCAAGCAGTGCAGCAAGAACATTGGGATCTGAAAAAAGGATTATTCATTACATATCTTTAACCACGGATAAAACACTGTGGTGTTACAACACCAAACAACATGGTGAAACAACAAATTGAAAAACCGTAAACACCATTTGCCTCCTATGGCACACATACAATTGCGAATGGACCAGAGAGAGAGAGGGAGAGAAACGGTATGGAATTAAGCACCAAAAATATATGTTTCCTATTTGAAATTTTACTCGAATTTATATTGATTGATGAAGATATAAGTACATCATTGTCCCTATCAAAAGATCTATTCAGGACGGATGCAACTTATTGCCTCTATTCGATACACAAACAATAGTTGTGGGTAATGATGATCGCTTTTCTAGTTACTTCACAAAGCACAATACAGAGAGGGGGTGGCTTACCAAAATAATTATAAGGATCGATATTTGAAGAAGGTAAATTCCAGCAACGAATGACACCATCAGTCCCACCGCTGAAGCACTGATCTCCTCTTGATGACATCGCTAGACAGAGAACGGGTCCAGTGTGACTCCTAAATGTGTATAACGGTTCAACATCTAAAGATGCGGATCTAGACAAAAAAAATACCAGAGGTTAGGAAGAAAATCCTGTGAGCAAAACTTGGGGAGATAAAAAAACAGGAAAGCAAGAAATTCCCAATCTTAAAAATCCCAAGAATAAGCTTGAAGTTTGGAACTTTTTGCGCTCTTGATAAAGATGAATAATAGTAGAAAAAGAAAATACTGTCTGAAGTTTTAGAAAATTTATAAAAAGGAGGGTTTTCTAAAAGGTATCCATAATACTCTCAGTGAGGAAATGACATATATCGTCACTTTTATCTTTACAATGAAATAACTAATTTTTCTGATTAGATGACATGTTTTAAAATGAAAAATTTAAGAAATGTTGGCTTCTTGTCAAAATAGGCAATAAAAAATTTAGGGCTGTGCGAGCCTGGTTTTTTGGATTCGAGCCGAGTTCGAGTATTTTTTCACTAAGTCGAGCCGAGTTCGAGCTTTTTCGAGCTTTGAAAATGACCCTCAAGCCGAGTCGAGCTCGAGTTGAGTTCGAGTAATTTCGAGTTTTAAAACGTGATTTAATCTATTTTCTACAACAAATAATTCCAAACAAGACTCATAATACGATTTTAATAATTATTGACGATGACACACTAGAAAGGATTTAAACTAAAATTACAAAATGTTCGGCAGTAAGAGCCCATTTATGCCCGCGATTCGTGTCGCCGTGTCGCCGGCGGCAGTTGTCGCCGCGATGTTTTTTGGAATCGCGCGATCCATATTTTTGTCGCCGCGGCACCTTTTTTCTGCCGCCGCGACACCGTTTTTCTGGAGCGCAAAAGGTTCAAAACACGTGCTCGAGAAGTTCAATTCCAAGCGGCGGTCGCCGAATTTTGTGGCGCGCATAAATGCGCTCATATGACTCGGTGTAGTTACAAACCGCGGGCGGCAGGAAATCGCCGGGCGGTAGCGTGTTGGCGCTGCGGATGGTAGAAATTTTCCGACGAGACTCTGATGTTATTCAATCGTAAAATGATGGCAAAACTAACAATAGTTTAAGTGTGATTGAAATATTTGGAAGTTGGACTCTTTCGGCGTTTCCGGCTCAAAAAAACTCGAAATACTCGAAAAAACTCGTGTTGTTGACACTCGAGCCGAGTTCGAGTACTCGCTCGAACCTAACCTAACTTTCGAGCCGAGTCGAGTACTCGATACTCGGCTCGACTCGACTCGAAATTCGAGTACTCGCACAGCCCTAAAAAAATTATTGAAAAATACGACCACAAATCCAATTTGTAGCTATTGGTCCAAATAATTTTACTTAATAATTTTGAAGATGGAAGACTTTTCATATTTTAGTACTTTTAGTTCGGATATTCCATTGCAATATGGTTAAAAAATAATCAAATTTTTCGGAGCCCTAAACTGATCTTTTTTCAAAAACGCAGAAACATCTAGAGAGGATCGAGGAACTTGTTTCAACAGAAAAATTATTGACTCCTATTATTTTTTTTTTAGATTTCCGCTTCTTCTAAACTAGAATGCAGTTTGAAAGAAGTTGTTTTCTTACAATAATTCATGTGCGAAATAGAAACTCACTTTTTTGCAGTAAGAGTTTTTTGTAGATTCCATAATTTTAATGTATGGTCTTCGCTAGCTGTAATGAGTACTGGATCTAAGGGATGAAACGCTAATGCTCGAACACTATCGAAATGACTTCTTAGCGTGTACTTGGCACTCCACGGTTTCCGCAGTGATTCTTTGGATGTTGTACTCTGCAAAAAAATACAAAAAAAAGATCAGTGGAGACCATTAAAGTAAAGAGGACAATTATTGAAGGAAAAAGATGAAAGAAAAAGGCGTAGATCAAAAAATTCTCCTTGACCTTAAATCAAATACATATATAGAACCCATTTCGTTCCTTACTACTAATAAGGCTGGTTTCAACATGTTCTTTGTGACTTTCTATACCTCAACATTTTGTAGTGTGAATGTGCTCAGCTGGTATTTCGTTACTTCAGCTCAAATGGTGATCTTTCATTGATTTATGTAAGTTGGAAGAGATAGTGTTGAAAAAGATTTGTCTCATTCAAAACAATCAACATCCTTCTAGCTCAGTTTTTGTTGCATGGTGTCTGGCCAAAACGACTATCGAAAGGACATCTTGGAATTCAATGACATGCTTCTTGTCATAAAATTTTAATGCCACTTTTTTACTAGAACGCATGAGAGGAGTGGGGTCATTTTTAGATTTTAGGTCCAACAGTTTTCCAAAAGAATACATGAAAAATTGTGAAAGAAAGTTCAGCACTTGAAATGTAATTATGTCCGTTCGTCTGGGAGACGACAAATTATAACGGATTTGAATGAAAGAAAGACCTCTAGAGTTAAACATTTACAAGAATCGCCACTGGATTTGTGTAAGTTAGAAGAGATAGTGTTGAAAAAGATTTGTCTCATTCAAAACAATCAACATCCTTCTAGCTCAGTTTCTGTTGCATGGTGTCTGGCCAAAACAACTATCAAAAGGACATCTTGGAATTCAATGACATGCTTCTTGACATTTTATAGAAAATTTTAATGCCATTTTTCAACTAGAACGCATGAGAGAAATAAGGTCATTTTTGCATTTTATGTTCAACAGTTTTCCAAAATATAAATAAAAAACTGTGAAAGGAAGTTCAGCACATGAAATGTAATTACGTTCTTATGTCTGGGAAATGACAAATTATATCGGATTTGAGTGAAAGAAAGACCGCTGGAGTTAAAAATTTGCGAGAATCGCCACTCGATTTGTGTAAGTGAGAAGCAATAGTGTTGAAAAAGAGTTGTCTCATCCAAAACAATAAACTTCCTTCTAACTCAGTTTCTGTTGCATGGTGTCTGGCCAAAACGACTATCGAAAAGACATCTTGGAATTCAATGACATGCTTCTTAACATTTTATAGATAATTTTATTCCCTGCTGACTGACCTGAATACATTTCAATAAACTATACCCCTGTAAATTTGTTACACAAAACAAAATATTCAGTTTGACTTACATCATAAGTTCCTTCCTCCTCATTGTTGACCGTCAACTGGGCAAGTTCACCGAGGCCAAGCGTAGAGTGAACGTTGATTGACTCGTCGTTGAGTGATGGCAGAATGTGTGTGTTCCACTCGGCAGCGTTGATTCTGTTCTGGCCGGCTACGGTACCTGACCCAGCGCTGCCCTGCGTCCCGGAAATCCCGTCCTCGTTTCCGCCAGCCCGGATTCGCGACTGCCCTGTTTCATTGGTTGGACCAACAGAACGACGAGAAGGTTAGGTATACAATTCGTGATACTCATCTTGATCACCCTTTTTGAAAATTAATGACTAACGATGGTCTTTATTTTTACCAACCAGCTTCAAAGAATTTAGTAAATCATTTATTTTACCCTCTTTTGGAGCAAACTGAACAAAACAGGCATACTTAACCTGGTGCACTATTCCATGCCACTCCGTGGAACATGCTGAAACTTCTCATAACTTTCACGGAAAGATTTAAATTTTATTTTACGCTGGGACATGACTAAATTATTTATTCACCTCCACAGCGAATGGAGCAGTTTGTCAGCTGCCCCTAATACAAAAAAATAACTATAAGAGAAGGTTATAAATGAAAAGAAAAAAAAATTAAGTAAGTAGTTGAATGTCGGTTACAAATATTTAAATGTCTTCTGAAACCTTGTAACAAGAACTGCACTGTAGGAGTCAATTCCACACAAACAGTGAAGCTGCAAAACTCTTAAGACTGTAGGAGACGTCAAAGATTTCCTGTTGTATTATACTCTTTTTCAAGCATGACTAATCATCTTCACAGAAGATTGATTTAAGGTTATTGTAATTTCCCTTGCAAGAATATTTTTGGAAAATTTTAAAACGACACGATGGAAGGGCATATTTTAGAGATTTCCCACGATTCTACGCAAGAGAGTTCATGTTCAAAAATCCTACCAAACCATCTAAGTAAGCATGACAGCTGAGGTACTTACGACAGCCATGTTTGATGACTGATGAGTTGAGGTCATCCCGCATTTCCTCATCATCATCATCGTCGTCATCGTCGTCGTCATCATCATCGTCCTCCATCTCGACGTCCGGCTGGAGAAAGTCAAAGTTGGCCATGACCGCTGCTTCTGTGTCCATGATCACTGACTCGGTGTACGACTGCTTCCATACAGGAACGCCGCCTTGCTTTTCTTCCTTGTCCCAGATCTTCTCCTCTGTTGACAGTTTTGAGTAATGAACCTGTAGAGCAACCAAAATACCAATATTAGTGACTGTAATGGCAAATCATGAATCGACAGTGTAAGTTGACAATCACATAACTCGGTATGCGACATCCCAGACTTCCATTATACTTTATTTTTTAGACGGAAAACTACTCAATGGCAATTCTTTAAGACTGACGTGACTTTTCTTCTCTGTGCGAAGAATATTCTGCAAAAACTTCAAGGAATGAAGTCAACTTGTTCTCCTTTGAAAAAATAACATAGAGGCGGAGATTTTCAGACACTGCAAACGAGATATGTGATTGCCGACTTACACCGTCGGAATATAAAGTCTAGTGAGTTCTGACAGTGAAAATGGTTATAAAAACTTAACACTTTGTTTTCTTTGAATTTATGTTCTTGTTCAGGGTCTACGGTGACGTCAATAAGTCTAAAAAAAAGTGGAAAGTTACTTGAACCAATCCAGAAAACTCTTTTGTGTATCCTTGACATCATATTGAAGGCAGTTTAGCTCCTTTTTCAGCTAACAGGGGTTATATTAGGCAATTTTGTCCTCAGTGGACAGCAGATCAGAAATGGCTTTTTCTTCAGAGAACATTCTTTCTCCGCAAATGGGAAAAGCAAAACTGCCAGTTTTGTTTGTAGGTACTTTTTTTCTACTGAGCGCAAGAAATTTTCAATCAAAAAGCTGACACAACACGACAGGCAAGGGTGTAGAGAATGCAATTCCAGATTCTGCATGAAATTTGGAAAGCGTGTACGTTTTTCAAAATCTCATCAGAGTCCTTCAAACTATCCGACAGTATCAAAAAAATTAGTAGTTTTGAAATCTTCTTAATTTTTTTGAAAAAATACAGAGTTTTCCATTTTTTGAAGTTTTATCATGTTTCTAGCATTTTTCCCTGAATCATTGAAGAGAATAGTTAACTTCTAGCTTTACCAAAAAAAGGGAATCAAAACTTCTTTCAAACAATGCATTTTGCTTGGAAAAATTTCCACTTTCAGTCAAGGCATATCCTGCACCTTCTTACCAAACATCTGGAAAAATGTAAATTTTGAGCAGGCACATTTTTCCGACTTTTCGCAAGAATTCATGAGAGAGAAAACAGTTTGATAGCTTTTTTTTGTGGAATTTTATTTCTTGTAAGTTTGAAAAGAAATTTTTTTTCTGCACCACTGATAAGACTGAAAGATTGGATATGGACCAAAGTGCGAATAAAGTAATCAATCAACTTACATTCTTAGCTTGTTCGCTCCCATTTATGGCTTGATTGGAGTTGTCCGTAGCATCTTCACCATGCACATTGAAACTTCTGTCAGTTGTTGCTCCAGAATTGTTATTATTATTAAGCCCTAACAATGATCTCACTCGATGGGACCTTAAATCTATAATTGTATCCGTGTAGCCTATTTCTTGTAAATACCTAGAGGAGAATAAATCTAAGATTAGTAAGACAGTCAGGGTGGTACTTTTTTCAAATTTCCTGTGTTGCTCTTGCAGTGTTTGCAGAAAGTAACTCTCGGCTAAAACGCATCCGTCACAGACGTGTTAATTTAACCACTTTGCTGAGACTATGGTCACTGACAACTTAAAAAAGCTACCTTTGGCTTGTAAAACTCTTGTCCAACTTATCAATCACACAAAGCTATTCTAAAAAATATCAGGCTTACCTAACATTGTTAAAACGGGACACATTTTTCAAAAGCATACTTCACAGTCACTAAATAAAAATTTTTGACTGCTTTATGTAATCAGATAAACAGTAATTGTTTGAGGTCAAAACAAATGTCATTAAAAATTGTTAATCAAGTTATTGATCTAAGAAATCAACTTTAAACAAGAAAACAGGCAACTTTTTGTTGTAAACTCTTTTGTCAAGTTACTCTTTACACTGAACTGTTCTGAATGAAAATCTTTTCCTTCCGAATTCCAGAGTTAAAAAAATTCCCTGGGAATTCCCTGTATATTCTCTCCAAATTTCATTCTCTGAATTTTACCCAGTAGTGGTAGCCCTGAGTATCCCATACTAGAGTCCATGTGAAGATTGCGAGCAAATAGTTGAAATCCAAGAGAGAAAGAAACACGAATGGACCATTTTACAGTGCAACTAAAGATATTTTGGAATGAAATTTCCTGACTTACATTGGTAGCTTGGGGCAGAGGGAACATAGCTACATTCTTCCTATTTTGAGATTTTAGGAGAGAACTACCCGGAGACTCCATCGCTTCCTACATCATCCAGAGTTTTAGAAGTTTGGGATCTCGTATCTGGTGTTTTACATCATTACTAAATTCTTACACACAAATGGAGTCCCTCCTCTGCATATTGAGAGAGTGAATAACTTGATTGCTCTAAAATCATAGTTACAAGCTTTCTACCGTAAGCTACTGAGACATTACTAATTTTCGGAGACGTTAAAAGAAAGTATAGAGGTAGATGATGAGGGGAAAATAGACGACAAAAGGAACTCACTGTCTAAGAAGCTGCCGGCCCTGTTTCCAGCTGATATTACTGACTGACGTAAAAGGAGCGTCACTATCTGTCGCAACATCTGGCATGCCCATTTCATCGAAAGTTGGAGGATTCATATCACCTTGTTGCAATTCTGTTCCATATTGAAGTTTGTGGAATTTCGCTCTGAGGAAAGATAAAGAAAGAAGATGCATTTTTAGTTTCAAGATTGAGTCAGAGAATTAAGGAAAGCTAGCTTCAAACTAGGTACAGTAAAAGCTTGTTAAGACGAAAAATGAAAGGACCCAAAAAATTTCGTCATAAGTGGCTTTTCGTCTTAACCGTTCTCCACTTAAGACGGTATTTTTTGGCATAAGCGGCAACTGCGCGTGGACGATACAGTTTTCAACAGCCTCGAAAATTTCGAAGCAGTTTTAATATCTGGACAGCTTTCAAAATCCAAACAAACTAAAATTAAAGATTATTTTAAGTAAAAGACTTTTTGAAAGATTATTATCTATCAGTTTTAAAATTTTAAATTTTATACAATACGAAATCTAAATTTTGAATTTTTTTAAAATACGCAAATAGGTTTATCTTCAACTATCGATTGCATCTCAGTCATCCAGCAAAACAGAGGATACCCACGATTTACTCGTCTTAACCGGCTTAGGTTACGGGTCAAAATTTCATCTTATCCGTATTTTTTTTACATTGACTCTTATGGAGGTGTCAAGGGACCGAAAAAAATTTCATCTTAAGCGGATTTTCGTCTTAACGAGCTTTTACTGTATTGTATGTTGACATTGTTTTTGGAGGTAAAAGACCGCATCATATAGTTTCTATGTATGTTAGTCTTTTCTTCTTTAATGTAGCACCAATTAGGGTTCGAATTCAGTCACTCTGTTTATTAGGTACTGTCAGACTGTGCTATTAGGGTGGAGCCCAATCGTCAAATAAGATTTCTATTAATATGATTAAAAAAATTATTTTGAATTCACTACTTGTGCAGCCAAGGTTTTTTCCCCCCTTGGAACTGTCTTGTAGTGTGAATTATATTAATTTTATATTTGTATAATATGTTTTAATCAAAATAAATAACTATAAAAAAAAAAATCATTGAACCATACATTATGGATTTGAGTCATAAATTACTATCTTGATTTCGACCTGGCAAATTGTTGGTCACAATTTCTTTCTTTTTCAAAAGGAAACTAGTGAATGTCACTTTGTGGAGAGAGTAAACTAATCTTGATTTTCTTTTTTCTTATTCAGAATATTCTGTGATACATTCAAACAGTAAATAGTACCTAAAGAAAATAGATTAGGCCATACCTTTCTTGTTTTAGAGCATATTCTAACATTTTTATCCTTCTAACCAAATCATACTTCAGATTCTCTTGACCTTTCCTTTCGCCTTGCAGGAATGCTATCCTCGCCTGTAAAAAGGAAAAAATAAATTAGGATATAATCATAATAGATGCTCATAGTTGGTCAGTGGTATCCATTTTTTTCAGAATGGTTGCTCTGGTAGGCAATCTACTAGGGGTGTTTACTAAGCACTAGGTCTACAGATTACAGTAATGAGGATACATCAGCATAAAATATTCAGATTTCTTTCCACAGTGATTCCTTAACATCGCCCAGTATTGTGAACTTTCAGAAAATCACTCAGTTCTGATTAGTTCACACAAAATTAATTCCAGTACATTCCTGAATAAAAATACTTAGTAAACCTGCTTCCATGCTTCACATTCCACCTCATGTGTGACTAACCAAAACTAAGTAACTACAGAACTCCGCTGACATATACGGAGTTTCGAACCGAAATAAATACAAATTTCAAGTAATTCGATACAGAATCTGATGTGCTGCCAAAGGAAAATTTAGTCAATGGAGCCAGCACAATAAACAAATGGACCAAATCTGAAGGGTCAAGGTTCAGAACTATGTCAAAATTCCATGGGGAGACCCAATGTTGCAGTGAATAGCGAATGAACAATTTGTCAAATTATAGATGTGACTTTGGACCAAGTTCTTGAAATGGGAATATGTAGTTACCCTATCTTCCCATTTTTAGGAGCACTCTAAATGGCGATTCAACTCGCATGAGTAGACGATTTTTTATTGTTAATGGCATGAAAAACTGAAAATGCAGTTTCCTCTCACCTATAATATGACTGTACCAAAATTGGAATGAACATACACTATTAAATGGGTCTCATGGTGTGTAATGTCCGAGATAGAAAAATGTTCGTTGGGTAGGCAAGTGATGCACAGATCAAAAGTAACTACCTAATCAAAACCAAACTTGAAAATATGATGAAGACAGGAAGAACTTCTGACCAAACATGTGAGAGTCTGATAAAACTAGATAGACAAAAATACTACTAGACAGGCTAGACATTCCAGAGTTCAGTGCTAGGTAGGTAATTACACTCCGATATATTAAGGATGAGTTGAGAGTTTGAGTCATGTTAGAAATGCTTCAGACTTGGTAACGGCTGGACACATAATCTTAATCATTTGATGTTAGGAGAAGCAGACTTGCGAGCACACAGAAGGCAGAGTGCATCGCCAGTCCTTTCAAAGCAGACGTGACGTTTGCATCCATCGCTTTGTCTGACATCGAAGAGAAATATGCATGCCAACAGGATGGGAGTAAAGATAGTCGATGGAACTTTAAAAGCTACGGGGTACATACTTAAAACTAAGAAACAAATGCTTACTTGGAGCTCAGCCTTATCCACTTCCCACTGAGATCTTTCCATTTCAAACTTGGCCCATTCATGTTGAATGAAGTGTAAAACTCCAGGCATTGAGTATTGTAACTTAGAATTATTGTCTCCATTTTGCTTGTTACCCGTATTCACGCCACTACCGGAACCCAATTGTCCATTATGATTCTGAGAGGAATTATCTTCCATTGTAGACTCACTATACAATGCTGAGTTTATCCTCATAATCCTCATTCCTCGGCGGCCATGACAGCCTCAGGTCTTTGAAACGCGACTTCGGACGAAATTCACATTCGAGTGGGGTGTTATCTATACACTAATTGGTGCGGATGAACGAGGCAAACCACTAAAATTAAAACACAATTGATTTTAACACTGAATTACGAAGCTGAACATCGAAATCTGTCTGGAATAACAACGCATAATTCGTAAATTTTTTTGACAGAATTTCTTTTGCACTGTCGGCAGCAGGATTGCCAATTGTTTGCTTCCACACGCAAGACGGCAACTTAACAAATCAAAATTTTACTCCCGGTAGTTGGAAAATTGAAAAGAATATGAAATTGAACGAGATAATTATGATTGTCTAAATTCCTACGCTCCTTAATTTGAAAGAATCGTTTTCAGCTGAGAATTTAAAGAGTCCTCGGTGGGTGTCGAAATGGGTTCATGCGTCGAAAATAATTTTGTGCTCTTCGAAGTCTCGCCAAATGTTGCTGGACTTGAGCTAGGAGGGGCGAATCGAGATCGGAGATCCCTTCCGAGCGACCCACCCCCTCGCATCTGCGAAGTCTAAAATCCTCGCCCTTTTCGTCAATCTACTATCTAGCATGATGGTCCCGTCCCTGAGACAAATTACGTCATTAATTAGTTCCTTCTCATCCTCCCCTGCTTTGTTTCACCCACAGAACATTGGTGCCGGCTATGAAAATCGTCCCTACATCGCACCGATCGCTGCGTACCGCGACTTATCGCTGATGATAAGGTGGTCTGTAAATATCATGAACCCGTTTCGATTTCCTTACTTATTTTACTAGGTGCATAACTGAGTGACGTCCGTTCGCCCCTCAACACCCCCGCAGCGAATGCGTGTTCCGCAAAGCTTTTTATGCCCTCCAATAGACTCAGATCGGGCTCTGGTATCAACAAGAGGGGAGGGTGTAGGGGGAGCCCTTGATTGGGTGGGAACTTTAAAATTGCGCACGGGGAAACTTTACCGAAAAGAGGTGAGCATTTGAGAAGCGAACGAGGTCTTTGCCATGATGATACCAAAATTCACCGAAATTAGCTTGGTTTTACCTGTAAACACGGATTAAATTGGATTGCTGATTTAAAAAATAAATTATGTAAAAAAATATGTACAACATGTTTCAAATGGACCGCATCTAGCAGAAAGGAACCAAGCCACATCAGCTATTGCCAAATTTCACAGAGCAATTTAATTTATGACAAGATTATGTTCGTGCGGAGTTTTTTGATAATTTCAAGGAATTCGCTTCGTACTATGCAGAAAATACATTGAAATTTGCAAAAAAAAAAAAAAAAAAAAAAAAAAAAAAAACGCACAACCTTCTTCACGTAAAAAATATAATTGCCCGATTAAATTTGCCAATAAGTAGCTGATGTGGCTTGGTTTCTTTCTGTTTAACGTGGTCCAAATGCACATTTTACAATCAGGGCCGGATTAAGGGGGTGGCCACATGGGCCGCGGCCCATGGCGGCAAATCTAGGGGGCGGCAAATTTTGCAATTTTTTTAAATGTATATGTAGGTATGGAAAAAATCGGATTTAGAAAAAAAAATTACAAACGAGAAAAAGCTACAAAAACTCTCATTTCCTGAGAGTATAGTAATTTCTAATTTTGTCGTCTATCATTGATACAAAGAGACAGCACCGCTAATTAGTCGAGTTAAGAGAGAAACCAAACACACAATTTGGCCTGGAACGGCGCGACTTAGGGAGGAATGATAACGAGGACTTGAGATGATAAGGAGAAGCCCTCGGCGCGGCAATCGGCATGTAACACATATTAGCGCCTACAAGATTGCACGAATACTTCCCGCATTGCATCAAACACAGTGCGGTTATTGTGGTCAGCGTGAAACGGGTAGCGCCTACAAGAATGCATGAATACTTCACGCATTGCGCCAAACTCAGTGCGGTAAGCGTGAAACTTATAGCGCCTACAAGACTGCGTGAATACTTCACGCATTGCGTCAAACACGGCGCGGTCGGCGGAAGTTAAAATCATTGAACCAAATTTTGTGTTTGTTCTTTCATAATTTTTTCGTTCATTTCTTATGAATGGAAGGCCTTGCTCACACAGAGATAGGTTTACGGAACTTGACTCTCGCGCAAAGTTCCGTGACCTTTTGCTAGTAGTGTCGACAGGGTTTCCCCAAAAAATGTATTCAACACGAGTAAATGCGTCTTGGGGCCGAATCTATATTGCATGAGGTCTAGTCTTTTAATTGCATTTCATTTTTTTTTTAAAAAAAAATAGCAATCAAGCAAGGTTTGCAGGGGAAAAGAGAATCCCAACCATTCTCGACGAATATCATAAAATCGACCAGAATTTCCCCTATGCAAAAGTTAAGTTCTAATGCAGGGGAGGGGGCGAATGCATATCAATGGCAAATTTGCAAAAGCATGTGTCTCTATTTGCTACGTTGCAGACTTCCTGTCTTAATTTATTTTGTCTTTGAAAAACCAGGGTGTCTAGCAATTTTCAAAAATAAAAATTCCCCAACAATTCCCTGATTTCCCTGACATTTCCCTGATAAAACCGGCCAAAAATTGGAGGAAAATTTAAAATTCTCTGACAAAAAGGAAAATTATTCCTAATTTTTCGATGTGGTTGAACTATTAGATGAAAGTAAGAATTTGTTCATGTTTTAGAGTTACAATGTAACGTAAACACATACGAGACACGTTTGCCTCATTTTTAAAAAAAAAAAGAAATCAGCGGAAATTCTGGTACTTAGAAATTTTAGTACTGATTCCACTTTTCTGAAACTTGATTCATCATCAATTTTCAACAAAAAAAAAATTCGTGTTTTTCAATTTCCCTGACTTTCCCCTGACAGGAAGATTGCTTGCAAAATAAAATTCCTTGACATTCCCCGGTTTTCCAGGTTGCTAGACACCCTGAGAGCAAATCAATGTATATTCTTGATAACTTCCTTGATTTATCTTCTCTGTTTGCAAAATATTCTATATTTTGAAGCTACAAAGTTGACTTGCTTCTCTTCCAAAAAAAAAAAAAAAAAAAAAAAAAAAAAAAAAAAAAAAAAAAAAAAAAAAAAAAAAAAAAAAAAAAAAAA
>NW_017554870.1:850528-942825 GCF_001854935.1 Bemisia tabaci
ACCCCCCCCCCCCCCTTTTAAAGAAATTTTTTACTAATGTAATCAATTTTTTGTGTAAATTTTGCATTGTTGCAGTGCAGTTGTTTGACTTGGCGTCAAAATGCTTGAACTATTTTAGATATCAAGGTACCTAATGAGGTGCAATAATTGATTTTTCAATTTGTCAGTTTCAAGTATGTGCCCCTCCCCCCCTCCTCCTCCTCAGACTCCTAACATAACATCACTAATGAGAAGTGATTGACTCCAGTTAACAATGGGGTCTGGCAAAATTGAACGAGGCTAATTTTGAAGTGACGTGACAAGCATGAGACATTTCATGTGCATGTCGATCCAATTTCGTCGGTGTATGCCTTTTGTCTCTTATGAACTTTTAGAGGCAAATTTCTGAATGTATCTTTTTCTCTCCTTTTTTTTTATTCAATTTCTCTTAAGGAAAAATTTTAGAAGCAGATCTCAAAAAGAAATGGTACGAATTTTCTTTGACTAAAAAAAAAAAAAATCAGGCAAACAATTTGGCTAATGGTAGTTGAAAACTGACTAAACACATCAACTGGCAGTTGAGTGTCATGACGTAACTGGCAGTTGACACTATAAAACTCTGGAACTCGTCCCTGCTTTAGACAGGAACAGCCCTGAGAAACTGATGGGAGTGATGGGTAATGAGTAGCACTTCGCTCTCATCTTGGCTAAGAGATCCATTTTTGCAAATCTACAAAATAATAAAACATAAAGCAACGAGTTACCAGTTTTGCCCCTTCCCACTATCCTGAGGATTTTTTAAACAAATTTCTTAGTTTAGATGACTATAAAATGGTACCCATCACTAATACAGTTTTGTCAGAGATTTCCTCAGATTTTATTTTTGAACTTCATTTCTTTGTAATTTTCCATTGCTCAAAAATTATTTTACAGCAAAAATAAATAACGGGTAAGATGGGTAAAACACAAAGCATGTCAATGACTAGAATTCCTGAAGAAAGAAACCAATTTTTATTACCTCAGATAAAAATACATTTTTAGTCAATACATAAATAAATCTATTATGCTAGAGTATTCAAGAAACAAGTAAACAAAAGATAAGGAGAAGAAACTGACTAAACAGCGATGACTTGATATCATGGAGCTAATATTCTCTCACACTGAGACTACAAAAATATTAAAATACAGATCAGCATTGAAATTATTTCAACAATACCTTCCAAGGTGTGAAAATGTCTTCCTTTTTACTTCTTTTTTCTTGCTTTCTTTTTTACTACTTTCCAGTTTTGATTTTTGAGACTTAGTTACCCGGTAAAATTTCCATTTTGAAGGAGAAAGGAACTTTAAAAAAAGTGAGAGCTGCAATTCCACAAAAATAACAGATTAAATTGAAGTTGGAAGTAAATAATGATCCGAGCATAGTTTTGAAGACTAAATTTTTAATGTCTTAATATCCATTTTGACATTTACATCTCCCACTTATGCTTGATGACAAACGCAACGAGCGAATGGAATGCCAGAAGCCAAAAGAAGAGGGAGAAGGGGTGTTGCAAACGATTTGAGGTGTTTTCCAATTATTATCAATTGAAGTTCTGCAAATTGTAAGACATTTACTGGCCTTTTTTTTCTTTTGGCTGCCAAGAATTTGGGAGAAATCAGTTCTTATAGAATCGAAAGCCAGTTCGTTTAAGCAAGAATAATAGTAAGAAATGGAACAATTTTTTCTTGAAAATCTGATTTTGAAACTTTCATTATTTACTTCCATCCTTCATAAAAGATACATTGGTTCTCAGGAGAAAAATGATAGCAAGAAAAAAAACTTGGGAAGGACAAAAAATTGAGGCTTGGGTCAAAGTGTCATGAGAGAGAAGGGTAAAAAGAAAAGAAAATTATTTTAAAAACTACAGTTCTTACTTCCATATCACAGTTGTAAAATAATTTAACTTAAATTGTTAGTCTAATTTTTTATGCGCAAGTCAAAACCAAGACTCAACAAGAAAGAAACAAACAAAATAAATAAATAGATAAAATAAAAATGCTCTGCACTTGCTGAAAAAAAAATTACCAAGTAGAAAAATTTAAACAATAAGGCAATACATAAAATGCAAGACACAGATACAGGGATCAGGGTTTTTAAAAGTGTTTCATTTTTCATAATAGGAAATCAAGGCTTGGTAACTAATAAACTTTTTTTCATAAAAAAAGTTTCCACTATATGACATAAATTATTATTATCGAGACGTCAACTGCTTACTTTAATGGAAAATTATAAATTTTCATTGATCCTAGAACCTGTAACTTTTTATGGGATTATCCATTATTATTGAATGAGAATGAATCTCTATCAATGGTAAGGAAAAAGGTTACTTGGCATAGAAAACAATTGCCCAAGAACGAAAGATGAAATTCTTGGATAGAGCAGAAATCTGTGTGTATCCATCCATATCTAAATAAAATTTGATGAGAAATGGTTGCAGTGGTGTCACTGATTTCCTCTGAAATCGATACTCAGGAGGAAAGTCTCAAAATGAAGCAAAAAACAGCTCCTTGAAGAGCTGTTAGGACGTGGAAACAAAGATCCGAGATTTGATGCTGTTTCCTCTCTGCAGTAGACTGATTGAGTGACTATGTTATTAGATATTCTATACGTCTGATGATTTCATCCAGAGCAAATAAACTGTTTTGACATCAATTGCTTTGCCACTCTATTAAAGGGCGAGACAATTTAATGGCGATATATCAAATGATGTAGCCACTAAATCAGTCTGTCAGTTGCATGATCTCGTCCGCGAGCCAATAAAATGATAGAATTTGAGAATGGCACAGACGGGTAGGAGGCAATTAACAAGGCTTAAAATTGAAACTTTCAACGCTACACTTCACCAAAAAACAAATGACGTCCGACGAGAGCATCTAACTTTTTAAATGCTCATAAATGCACGTAACTGATACAAATCGGCCGTTTTGTCTGTACTTTGAGATTTCAGGCATAAACACAAGCAGAAACAAACTTCAAACTCAACAATGCTTATGAATTATTTAAAATTAGATCACAATAAAACTTTCAAGTATTTTACAATTTGATATTTACAGTTCAGGAAGAGTTTGAGCTGAAATTGGTACTTGCTGAGACATGGATACGATCCACAGGCAATTTTACATTTTGAGTCTAGGATTATAAGAATTTTCTTCTGTCCAAAAATCCTCATCATTTCCAGATATTCTTGATGAGAAATGTTGAATTCTGTTACTAATGACAGTCATCCAGAACAGGGATTTCAGTGAATAGATGTACACTTCAGAGAAGCAAGTTCTGTCGAGCTAGGTAAGAAAAACTGCATTAACTTAAGAAATTCCGGAGAGCAAGATTTAGAGATTCAGCTCATTTGCATCCTAATAAAAGGCTTCAGATGAATTTTAATCTGACAATATGGATCTATCAAAAGAAACTCATTCTCAAATTACATTTTATGAGTTGCAAATTTCAAAGCATCAAAGCTGTAGTTTAGTAAAGTAGTTTTGGACCGTTTCGGTACCCAAATGTTCAAAATGTTCAAAAACAGGTAATACTAATGTCTCAGTTTTGAGATTTATAGAAAAAAAATGTCCTTCCCCATGGACAGTCACGTTGTTTTTTCCTGATTTTGGAGCAGAACAACAAGGTTTGAAAAGGTACTCTTTTGAAAAATTGTTTTAAAAAAATTGGTTACTATCACCAAGGAACCTGATTACTCTCAGAATGTTTGTTAAGTCTGCATATTGAAAAAGGAGCCAATTTACAGCATATTTTAAGGTAGGCCATTAGAAGCCAATGCTTGACTTGCAGGTTTAGCTTATTTGCAAGAGTCTGAGATTTTTAGCCTCCGAAAAAAAATTCTTAAAATTAGGAAAAAAATATGTACTTGAATAGACAAAAGTACCAAGAAAGAACCGTGCCAACTTCAAATCAACTCAACAATAATCTTTGGTTTACGATTTGTTGGTAAGAGACAAACCATTTGAAAGCTTGGTTTTCAAAACCTTGCAACCAAAAATTAAATAGCAAAAGGGTGCAGTTACGCAGGATCTTAGACTTCTTACACAAAGCTCATTCAAGAAGTGAACAGGCTCAAAAATAAACTGTAAGATTTAAATTGGATTTCAATGGATTGATCTCAACCAAGGGTGTCCTAAATCAAAAGACGGAAACTTCAACCTCCATTCTATGCACAACATTAAGACTATTTTGTTCTGTGACATTTTTTATTGGAGTCATTTTAAAAGAAAAATTTAGCATCTTAAAGTTTTTCTGAAAATTGATTCATTTAAACTGTAATGGAATTTGGGGCCAGAAGGTACTTTCAAGCAGTATAATAAAAACTGAAAACATCGGGAGGGTTCAAATAGGCCCCCCTGGAGTACATCTACCCCTTTAAGAGACAAAGTTTCAGAGCCCAACAGTCTTATTTCCCTATGTAGAATCGATCCATAAAGCTTCCACCATTTGATTTGAGACACCCTGTATTTTAATAGAGTATCTCAGAAACAAAATAATTAAAATGTATGTAACTGAAAAATGCAGAGCTTGAGCTGAATGGTAACAAGGTATACTATGGTACAGTCACAAATTATGTTAATCGAAAACAAATTAAAGTTTTTATTTGAGGCAAGGAGTTAGAGTTTGTGCAGCCAAGACATAACAAAGATGTTAAGGAATACAAGAGCGTTTTTCGAGGAATAGATTCGCAGCTTCTCGCGATGAAAGACCAGAAGATCAATAAAAAAAATTTAAGAATTTCTCCAAGTCGTACAAACCCTAAACTCCGTTGCATTTTATAAACAACTATTGTTTTGAATGATTGTAAACATTCACATAGACTTAAACGATAATATGTTCTTCAAATTTTAAAAGGAGAAAATGTTTTATGAAACTACTAAAAAAACATAATATTTTACTCTTATCATATGTTATGTTGGAAATCATCTACGATAGCTTTGAATAAACGCAATTCTTTGAACTTAAAGAGGGTAAATAAACAGAAGTTTGAATCCTGTTGGAATCGCATCCTTGAGACGGAAACTAATCTCTAAAAAGCGCCAACATCCTTTGCCAACCTGGGCGGTAGGATGAAAGCGTTCCCTGTTTTTGAAAAGTTAACTGTACAAAACTTACCACTAAGGGTCTGTTTAAAAGAAGGGGTTCATTGGTTAGTTATTGGAGCTGGACAAAGAGCATGAAACCAATTATAAATATGAATAGAAATAAATAAATACATGAGAGGATATATAAAGAAGGAGGAAACAGTTGAATAAGGAAATAACAATAACAAATCAAATTTGAGTTCTCTGAGACAAAAAAATGCTTATTGAGAGGAGTATACATTGAAATATACAGTTGGTGCCAAAATAGTAAGCCACAAACTGATTTAGAATCAGATTTTAAACTGTGATAAGTATTAAAAGTAGATATTTCTTGACATCTTGTTTAAAAATCTTCATATTGAAATTTTTGACATTTGTTGGAAACCCTAAAATTACGTATGAATCGACAAGAATATTTAGATGGTGTTGAGCAGAAAGAAACTAAGTGACATGTAAGTGAAGCAGAGAAATTAAAATTTGAAGTCTCATCTTGCCATAAAGCTCAATCTATGGCGGAGAAATATAAGTTTGAAGTTTCATCCCTCCATAAGGCTCGCTGTAAAAAACAAACTTTGAGTCTAGTTTCTACTGACTGAAGACTTTTCAAGGACTTCAAATTTTCCGCAAGAGAAAATATGCTTCTGGACAGAATTAAAACCACCCTTCGTTCTATTTTTAGAAATGTTTGATTGGTTCCCTCTCGCTTTGCACTGTCCATCTTCAAGTTTTCAATATTATACAAGACCGGTGGAAAATTCTTCAACAGCAACATTCATGTTGGTAAAACGACATGAACAGCCAGAGATCAGATGATACCTTTTCCTGTGAGTCATCAGTCAAAAAACTAGAGAAAACTAAGGGGGTGAGCCTATGAGATTGTGAATCAGAATTTACAAATTATTTTAAAGTTCCAACGCCAACTGCATTGAACAACGATATCCTCCTCCATCTCCTTGAAATATTTAAAAGATCTCCTTAATTTGCTGGATAATACTGCACCGAGTAAATGACTATGCCAGTTCCTGTTACCGAGAAGGGGCGGGAGGAGCGATGACTTTGCGACAATGACACAGCCATTTTATGATGCGTGCATTCCGTTCGACGATTGAAGGGGCATTCTCCGGCCTTGGTAGAGAGTCTGCGGTAGCCGTTTTCTCGCTTGGGGCATCGCTATTACTAGAATTAAGCGAACTGCTGCTGCTGAAGAAGACAGGTGACGAAGTGTTAGATCGCACACTGATTAATGACCTGAAAACGCACAATTAAGTTGTTAGTTGTGAGTTTAAAAGTGCTTGCTGGGAATCGTTTACACAATCAAATTTTGAGATTTCATTTTAGGCTTAGAGAGTAAATAGAAAATGGTGCTCAGTCAAGATCTAGCAGCTGTGTTGTAAGCCAACGGACCACTTAGACAAGTATGAATTTAAGTATATTGATAAGTGTCTGACCTTCGAAATTTCATCATGAAGAACATGATTAGCGGAACAAAAATCACTAATATTTACTCATAATCAAGATAGTAAATAATTTTTTATATTTACCTCTGGTTACAATGCTCAATGGGTTCTCCCACTCACATGAAAAACCTGAGTCTACTGAATCAAATCGTGCGTTCAACGGTTTTTGCTGGCTTTTCAATCATGCAGTGTTTCTTCTCCTCGCTGTCATGTTCAAAGTTAAAACAAAATGCAATAGCTCCATAGAGTACATAGAGTCGTAATGTAATTGGGAGAGCTGGCGCCACTTTTAAGCATTTTCCATGTCCCGAATTCCGAGACTCCTGTGTGACGCCGGGTCACTTTTTCGATACATAATCGATTGTTTGCGATACACAGGTACCCGGTCATCCGATGACAACAACAACAACAACAACGGAGATAGGAATTACCATGTATTCCACACCGCCATTTTGGATCGAAAATGTATCGAAAAAGCGACCCGAACTCGGCGCACACCGGGCTCGGAATTCGTCGAGCAGAACATGGCGCCAGCTCTCCCATTTACATTACGACTCTATGTACTCTATGAATAGCTCAGCTAAAGAGGCGAAATTGAAGTTGCCATATTTTCGTACCTTAAAAACTGTCTTGGTAACATTTGGTGTGGGATTCGAGTCAAGTAGATCATTGTTTTTCCTATGAGCGGGAAGTTTGAATTCATGCATTGAAAAATGTTAATATCTTAGTTAAGAGCAACTTTCAATAAGTTTTGTTTCACAAATCATCACGAAATTTTGAGGAGAATTTTTATTTTTAATGCTTAAATTCGCACCTTGTTTGATGGTCCATTGATATTATTGAGTGCAAAAGGCTGAAATTTTTATTTTACGGGAAAACAGAACGTATACAGTTTAGAACAAAGAGGGTGAAAGTGCAACCAAACGATTGCAGGTAAAAGTTGTACACATGGTAAGAATGACCACTTTTTACACGATTAAACTCTTCTGTTGAGTATGAAGACACTTTGGCAAAGAAGTCATTCATTCTGTATACTTCATCAGAAAAAGTATTTGATTATCGAAGCTCCTACATAAAAAAGTTGTAAGTTATGGTGACTCCTAAGCAGTAAGGTCATCATTGAACTGAAGAGTTCTATCCCTTTTTTATTAGACAAGCAACATACTATCCAATATGATGCTTTAAAAGATAAATTTTTCTTCAAAACTCACTCTCTGTAGAGATTCTCTTTCTTTAATGGCATTGAATTAAGAGAGTTCTAGGACCCATTTATTTTGTGGAAACAGGGTGCATCGCTCATATACCAGGGACTTAGAAGGAATGATTTAAAATACTCACTGGTATTCTGATGATTCTAAACCTAGCTGGCCGAAAAATTGCTCCAGGTCTGGCAAAACAACCGGACTGATGGGACTAGACACATTTTGTAAACTTCTATCACCGATATCAGACTTGCTCCTTAGAATAGGCCTCACATTGCACATTTCCCTGGAAAGAAAACCAACATAAATATGTCATTGCATTTCTCATTTAATTATCAGATTCACTTATATCCTGCCTCCAAACCATGTGAAACTTCTCACTCGAAATGAAATACGCCTGATAAAAAAGTTCCAAGTAGCACTTATAACTTAAAAAAATGACAAGCACGCATCTTCATACTGCCATACATGTTTTATACCTCCCATATTTTTCAGAAATGACATCCCAACAAATTAATGTACTGATACTGGAACAAAAATTTCGAAAGCATAGGGAGTAAAAAGTATGTGCAGCCCTAGGGCTACGTACATTGTTAAATTTAAGTACCTGTGCAGTTCATTACATTATAAAAATTATTTTCCATTACAGAAATGATGATATCAAAAACAAAAGAGTGATGAAAAAATTCATTAGTCACTTGTTCTCTTTTCAGTGTGCTTTTGGCTATGAGAGAGATCAAAATTTTTCCAAGTATTTCAGTTCAGCTTTTGGGCATGATTTTTGCTTTCCCACAGAAAAATGAAAATTCAAAATGTTCATTGTCTGTGTGGCGTTTTTATTGCCAGTACATACAATTTTCAAAAGGAACAAGAATTAAATTGATATAGAAACAAACATCACAGGGACGCATCAATATTTACAAATTTTCACCTTTCGTTGTGAAAATATTTTTACCCACTAAAAAATAGAACAGAAAATATAGAAGTAGATGAAGTTTGACACTGCTTTCTCGCAAGCAAATCCTATGAGGTGTTGAAAAAGAGACTTATCACTTCAAAATAGAGGTTATAGGTAAAGCACCAAACTTTAAAGATACTTACCTATCATCAGAGGAAAAGACAGGGCCATAACTAAAGGCTGATTTGATTGGTGACAAGCATTTATCACATTCATCTTGTGACAAACTTCGACCAGAGGTTATGCTCATCGGAGCATCATCATGACTAGTTGAAATAGATAGACTGAAAAATTGATGAAAAGACAATTAGCACCGTTCTAAAAATATCCACAGCCCAAAATAGTTATCAAAAGGCGAGAGATTTGTCAATCCAAATTTTGAAAAAATTTCTGTGTCCAGATTTTTCTGTCCAATCCGAATTTCTATTCTATCCAGATCCATATGACTACGTAATTGAACAACGACTGATAAGCAAAAAAATTCAAAACATCTTTAGTCCAAAGTACTGGTTAAAAGCATACAATTTATGAGATCAAAGTTGGAAATGGACACAAATTTCTGAGTTCCCGATTTAAACAAAATTGATTGATGAATTGAAAAATTGATGAAAAAAATTTAAAATACCCACCCAAGAAAAACTAAAATCCATATTTGGAAAATAAGGTGATAATTACTTTCCAAGGGACTTATTTGATGAGCCATTCATTAGTAACTAACCTATCATCCACGATGTGGAGTGGTCCATCACTGAAGCAAGATTTGACCGGGGAGAGAGAGAAGCTTTTGCTAGGAGTGATTTTCTGACTTCGACATGACAAAGAACTTGATGCCAGCTCAGGTCCTTTTGTTGGAGGTGGGCTGCAACATGATAAGATAATAGATTTACTTAAATAGACTGCCAAAATCTGACGGAAAATTTTGACAACAACGTTTAATAATTTTTGGGCATGGTGTCTAAAATTATTAACCACGCTCTTTCCCTGATTTTCAGCTCATTCCCTGATGAAAAACCTAAGTGTTCTCCCACCCTGGTTTTCCTTCCCAAGTAGCATGGGGTTCTATTTTCTGTCAAGCACTAATTTAGAAATTGTCTATTTTCTAGACAGAAAAATAAAATAAAAAAAAAAAATGGAAAGAAAATAGATGTATCAGATAGAAGTAAGAAAATTATTAAAAAACTTCAATTTTCTGTCCATGTTCCGGACACTAAATACAAGGAAAACAGACAAATTTGTTGTCTACATTGTGTGTTTTTTCTATCTGATTTCTGAATTTTAAATTTCTAAGAAATAGATAAAGAAAATACCCAATTTTTCTCTATTTTCCAACAGGTTTTTGGATATTTTTTCTTAAGGAAATAGCCCTATCAATTTTCTAGCCAGAAAAAAGATCCATTTTGTAGACAGGATGTAGACTTATTTTCTATGGTAAATAGAAATCCGTTTTTAGCACAGATAGGTCCTTTCATCATGACAATGGGAAGGCGTAGCAAAAATCTTGTGATGACAAACCTTGTTATAACTGGAATTGCATGTTGTGTAGAGAGATCTGGTAAAGATTTATGGCAGGAAGTAGATAACGGAACCACATTCTCATCATCAACCTATACATTTTAACAAAAGGCAGATTAATAAAAATACACAATTCAATGCTATAAAAACAAATACTAAAGTAGTATAGTAGTGGTAGTAGTATAGTGTGTACTTAAGAATTTGACAATTTCGCAACAATTTTATTTCCACTGCAGTTTTATGATTTGCTCATAGAAATACAAAGAACCATACTTTCTTGAAAGCGCACTCTTCAACAATATCTCTTAAAACTTTCAGATGACATTAATATTCTCTGAAAATTTCAATGATCGTCCAGTGTCCTGCCTGGCAACCAAGTCAACACAGAAATTCGAGAACAGTGACTTATTGTTTGAATTGCAGTATTTGTGAACTATAAAATATACATATTATAAGATAAAGGCGGAAATTTTGAAACACCGCAATATAGATACGTGGTTTCGCACTTAGGCCATCGAAATACATTCTAAAATGGATGAAATCCCATTTTGCCAACTAGGTAACAAGAGTTGCTACTGTGTTCGAGAGATGACAATTATTCATTTAATCTAGTTAGCAAGCTTGCAAAGATAAAAAGTTACAAGAATAGAAAAGGTTAATCCCAGTTTTTAAGGTGATTCGTCAAGCTCAAGTGACTTGGTTGAACTGACATGCGAAATATCGCATTGATTAGGTCGAGAATCTCGGTAGATTTTGAATTTTTAGCAACAAAAAGGACAATAGCCTCTGCGCATGAGCCTAAAGAATCAATGTAAACCCAAAACTTGACAAAATTCAGAGAATTGAAAGCAGAATACCTAGTGTTAGGAAAAAAACCTTGCATTCGATACAGAAATCAATATCTGTATCGAATGCAAGGTTTTTTTCCTCACACTATTCTGCTTCCAATTTTTTAAATTTTAACAATTTTTGGGTTTAGAATGATTTTTTACACTCATGCGCAGGGGCTATCGTCTTTTTTGTCGCTAAAAATTCACAATCTGCCAAGATTTTTGACCTAATCGATCCGATATATCTCATGCCAGTTCGACCGCGTTACTTGAGCTTGACAAATCACCTTAAGCGCAGGAGGACAGTGTCAAAGTCTGGATTCTCAAAAGTCACTCACCGGGGAAATATCCACGAGGTTTTCCTTTGAGTTGGTATCAAAAAGTTTCCTCAATGTATTCTGTAGCTGTTCGTTTGGGCCTCTTCTGTGATTGGTGACTGGGGCTACCAATCGGGGGCTTTTTGGTGGTGGAGGGGGGGCTTGAGAATGAAGGGAAGCATCTGGGGAAAAACCATATAAATAAAAATTAATATAAATACGTGAGATTCAATGAAATAAGGAATTCACTTCTTTGACGCAATGGAGACTTTGCACACAAAAATTTTATTGCTTCACTGATAGTGCGTTGTGAGCTGCGTTCGCAGTATTTTTCATAATTTTTTTCTGACATGGAAAATTGTAGGAAAATAGATTTAAAAGTAGAAAATTTGCTGCCTCATGACGTCATCTGGCGGCATTTTCCTTTAAACACGTGTATTTTAGCAAATTAGGTTATTTTTTCATATTTTCCCCGATAATTGTTCAATTCAGAAACCAAGGATATCCTCGTACTCGGTTTTCCTAGAGGTTTCATTTTACACATGAAATTCACAAACTTTAAGATAGGTACCAGCAAATTCTCCATTACATTTTTACCAAGATTGCTCAGTAAATGAAAAAACACATCAGAGATAGTCGTCTATTTCTGTTTTCTTTTTCTTTTTAATTTTACACAAGCAAAAGTTGATAAGACCAGTTACTATACCAATATTCCATCTTAACCGAGCTATTTTCTAACACTTGAGTTTTAGATGAAATATGTTTGAACCAAGCAAAATAAAATTTCTATGCATGAGCGTGCGCTTCCATATTAAAAAGGATAGATTGCACACATAGTGGAATGCTTTAAATGTGAAATTCATCAGGGAGGAGNGGGGGGGGGGGGGGGGGGGGGATGTGCGCGCGCGCAGTTCGAGAAACCAGGGATTCCTGCGAGATCTTCCTTCCGTCAGACGTTTGCTACCGCCAATACGTTGAGCGCCTCCAGAATTTAAGGTATGCAACATCGTACGCAGTGAAGACGTATGACTTATTGCTTAGTATCAGGGCGCTTCTACCGGTGCGACCTTGAGTAAAAACGGCGCGGCGTCGGCACTTTTGAAAATGTATCCACTTTTTGTCAAATTTCTCTCGGTGAAATATTTAGTGAGGGTTCCCTCAGATTACAATTTCTATTTAGTCGTACTGGCCTGACCTTGAGTAAAAACGGCGTAGGCATTTTTGAAAATGTATCCACTTTTTGTCAAATTTCTCCCAGTGAAATATTTAGTGAGGGGAAAAGTAGTGGATATTTTTCCTCGAAACTTTCAGATTACACATCGATGGCGAAACTCTCATTGCGGAGTTTAAAAGTCCCCACTCCCATTTTATTTTTTTGAAGAAGAAAAAATCACGGGGTTGCCACAGCATTTGGAAAAAGAAGTTCCCTGATATTTCCCTGATTCCTCTGACACATTTTGGTGAAATTCTCTGACAATTTAAGATACAGGGTTATTAAAAAGTCACGCACCACTGGCCATGAGGGGGGTGGCCGTTTGAAATTTTTGAGTTGCCCCCCGCCCCCCTCCTCCCGAGGGGATAAAAAACTAGAAAGTACCTAAAGAATTCTCCTCCTCGATATGAGGAAAAACGTCTTAAACCGCAAGTCGATATCAGAATTAGAACTAAAATTATGGCCAGCGGTGCGTGACTTTTGAATAACCCTGTATGACAGATGCGGTTGAGAGGACATGATTGAGAATAGTTTTCAGGCAAAATTTGTTGTTCCAAAACTCAAACCTATTCTTTAAGGCAAAAAGAGGTAATCCTAGTTTTTAATAGAGCTTTAAATTTTTATTGATAGGATCTTTTCAAATTTTAAAAATTTTACTTATTTGGACGTATTTCTGCCAAACGAAACTATGTGCATTATGACGTGAGCTCTGTTGTACACATATCCTTACGGGTCTCAGGGATCATGCCTTCAAGCACATAGTTCCGTTTGGCAGAAATACGTCCATTTATAGTTTGTTTTGTTAAAATCTTTTTAATCAATATAATTTATCTGGATATGGACCGCGTTTAACAGAAAGGAACCAAGCCACATCAGCTACTGCCAAATTTAATTTGATGATTTAATTTTATACATGAAAGCGGTTGTGCGGATTTGTGTGCTAATTTCAGTGAATCTTCTCCATGGTACGAAGCAAATTCCTTGATATTTTCAAAGAAATCCGCACGAACGTTCTCTCGTAAAAAATTAAACTGCCCAATTAAATCTGGTAATAGCTGATATGGCTTGGTTCCTTCCTGTTAAACGCGGTCCATATATAGTTAGGTAACTGTAGGTTTAACCGCAACTGAACAAATGAATAAATTTTTCCGGACATTTTCGTCATTTTCCCTGACATTTCCCGGTTTTCCCTGACTGTGACAACCCTGTCAGATGATGCTCGTCCATGAGGGTGGGGCATTTTTGCACGAAGGGAGGAGGGTGTGCGAGGAGGAGTCGTGCGAGATGCAAAATGTCTTACATTTGAAAGAGGGTGCGTGGGTGAAATGGCCGCTGCTCCGCAACTCCTGCTTCCGGTCGAGCACCGTTTCCGACTTGACGTAGAGCGCCTTTGTCTCCTGCAAAAGCTCCACCGCACTCTTCCGCTTCGCTGCAACACAACAACACACGTTTGGAGTTAGACCCAGACTGCCGGCATATGAAAGTTCGAGTCAAGCTCAGTTTACACTAGAGTCCCTGTTATCCTAAAATCTTGTTATAAGGGAGAGTATTGCCATCTGAATCCTTTTAATACAGAAAAAGTGTACCGCTCTCTGATAGGTCGGCTACCATGGGGCCCTAAAGTTGAACCAATGTAAACAAACCCCGGCCCCTCCGCTCCTACTTTGGTCCAATGTAAACAAACAAGATGGCGACAAAGTTCTACAAAGTCCTACATATGATTTTGAGTGATAGAAATTTTTTTTATCTCCAACTTCTGAATTGAAATCGGAGCTAACTTTGAGGGATATTGCTGTTGAAAATTAATCTTTGAGTGTGATTATCATTAATTTCTCAGCCGATAAGTCGGGTTTGTTTACATTGGGCCAACTTTGGAGCTGAATGATAGCCAAAAACTGATGAACCAATCAGAGAGCAGTACAGAGATGGCAATACTCTCCCGTGTGTAGGTATGCTCTAGTTTACGTTACTGTATACTGGTACAGGTAACCATTCCTTTGGCAGAATCGACTTGAAGATTGGTATAGTTTACCATTCCATCACGCTATGTGAAATACACAGTCACATGTCACAGTCTGGCAATGCCGGCAAGCGTGGCGCAAGCACGCATGTTGGCCGTTGGGGTTCGCGGGTCCGTGAATCCGGTCATCTGGTCACTTCCGACGCCCCCCTTGGAGCAGGGCCGGGGGGGGGGGGGGGTTATCCCTCTCGAGTGAGCCCGAATATTGTGTGCCCATCGGAACTAACCCGTCCTTCCGGTTGTAGCGCGTAGTAGTTCCCCTTCCTCCGTCCTTGAGGCCCTGCGAGGACACCCTGCCCCCTGACCCCGCCGCTCCGGAAGGAAGAATCTCTGAAATCACCAAGTGTCGCAATTCCTGCTCCCCTCGCGAGTGCAGGTTGATGGGGTCGGATTCCCATGTTCACGCGGGAAGTTGACACTTCTTGCTGGATCGTCCCCTCTAAGCCCTTCCGCTAAATGGGTGTTACACAATTTTTTTTTAATGCTTGTGGCTGGTTTCATGATAACTGGAATAGTTTTGTCGCCGTAACAGAAATTTTTCGGTCGTATTTTTAGTAGAAATGATAATCACTCGAATTTTTTCGCATTACGTTCTTCAAAGGGTTGCATATTATAAGGCTTTTTAATGATTTATTGCTCTCCTTCTCAATTGATATTATGTAAATTCCGAAAATGTGCTGCCTGTTACGCGGTAAAAAGTCAGCGTAAGAGACAGCACATTTTCGATCATGTATATGTATATTAAAATCGAAAAGTAGAGCGATATAAATCTTTGAAAAGCGTTATAACACTTAACCCTGTATAGATAAATGCAAACAAAGAGTGATTATCATTACTACTAAAAACATGACCGAAAATGTATTGTCTGTTACGGCGACAAAACTATATACCCCACCTTCCGTGCACTAGAAAAAAAAAACACATTGGTTCTAGGGTCCAGACTCTTAAAAACATCGCAAGAAAAAATACTCTTGATTCAATCAGATTTAAGCTTAAATCAAGGACCAAGCCTCTTAATTTGAGCGGATTTCCTTTCGATTTAAGTTTAATCTGATTGAATCAAGAGTCCTTTTTCTTGTCAATGTTTTCAAGAGTCTGGACTCTAGATCCAATGTGTTTTTTTCCCAGTGAATGGGTGTTACACAATTTTTTTTTATTGCTTGTGCGAAAGAACTAAGGACCCTGATGTCACAAGAATTTTCCCGGGTTTTTTGATAGATTTCTATTCTTTTGAGTGTCAAATGGCAATGAAAAAAGAACTTGGTAGGAATTTTCTCATTATCAACTTTTCCAACTTAAATCCTGAAAATTTTGCTTGAAGTTATGTTCTATTGTTTCGAACCAAATTAACGATACATCGAACCACTATCGAATTCGGTCTATATACCCCACTTTCCGTGGAAAAAAAAAGAAGAAAAAAACCTATTAGCTTTTTCTTGACACTATCCGATCCCGCACGAACCGAACTGAGCCCTAACCGCACGGTGTGGTTCCGAGGTGGGTCGGATCGCCGATACACCGACACCCACCTGGGGCGCGTGTACTACCTGGCGATCGGCCGCGATAATCAGCAATCAGGAATCGGCAATCAGCCATCGACCGCAGCCCTCCGTTATGACACGCGAGTGGGAGGCCCGCCATAACACCGCCCGTCCCGACGCGAGATGCGAACCTACTTTCGAACATCCCGAAAGGGAACGCCGGATTTCGCACGCGGTCGGAAGGAGTATCCGCGGTTCGATAGGTCAATCGTCGAATCGTGCTTTGATCGAAACTAGTGGTGCACTGAAAAAAAAACACATTACATCTAGAGTCCAGACTCTTAAAAACATCGTTAAGAAAAAGTACTCTTGATTCAATCAGAATCTAGCTTAAATCAAGAACCAAGCCTCTTAATTTAAGCGGATTTCATTTTGATTCAAACAGAAATCCGATTGAATCAAGGGTATTTTTTCTTGTCAATGTTTTCAAGAGTCTGGACTCTAGATCCAATGTGTGTTTTTTTTTGTTTTTTTTCCCCAGTGTGAGGCGTGAATGATCGATTATTGATGTTTTCCCATTTGAAGCTATGGTAAAGAATCGAATACTAAGGTGTTCGTTGCGAACACCCTGCCTATCGATCTTTTTCCATAGGTTTAAATGGCGGTTCAATCGATGTATCGCAAAGCACGCCACGCCACAAATCGAAACTTATGGTGAGGCGCAATTAATGGGATTTCTATATCCATACACTGGAAAAAAAGAAAGAAAAAAAACACATTGAATCTAGAGTCCAGACTCTTGAAAACATTGACAAGAAAAAGGACTCTTGATTCAATCAGATTTAAGCTTAAATCAAAGGGGAATCCGCTCAAATTAAGAGGTTTGGTTCTTGATTTAAGCTTAAATCTGATTGAATCAAGAGTATTTTTTCTTGTCGATGTTTTTAAGTGTCCGGACTCTAGATCCAATGTGTTTTTTTCCCCAGTGCACGCCACTGATCGAAACACATGGTGGGGCGCAATTAATGAGATTTCGATATCCATAGTCAAATAAAGAAATGTTTTCCACAAAGGACCCCGCAAACCTCTCATAGAGATGTGTGCCATGGTCGATTTTTAATTTTTTTATTGCATTTAACTCGTCTATGGATGCTGAGCAAAAGTGAGCATTTCGCCAATTTTCTACGAGCTATCGTTTTCGCACTATTCACGTTGAAGTTATAATAATTTATCGAATAAAAGGGTCTTGTTTTCTAGGAGAAAATGTTCCTTGACTGTTCGTGGAGGAGGAAAATCTGGAAATTTCGGCGCAAGTTTAACCCTAAAAGGTTGATAATTGAAGAAGATACAAGTCGGGAAGTTCCAGGACAAACATTTTTCGGTTGTAGAAAACTGTGGTCAAGTTTTCGCAGAAAGTTAAAGATAATTTCTTCCGAAAGATGAGGTCCTTTTTTACAAATCCGGTCACAATTAAAAAGCAAACAAAATTTCCTCGCATATATATGCGCACAAATGAAGAGGAACTTTTGGTCTCTTTTCCGTTGACTCGGAGACCCTAACGCAGGAGTAGAAAAGTTGGACGGCGCGAAACACGTGATACAATTATTTCAACTTTCAAGTAGGTGAAATTGCATATCCACAAACTGAAGGAGAATCTTTTTTCCGCTGACCCAGAGACCTTAACGCAGGAGTAGGAAAGTTGGATGGGACGAAACGCTTAAGGCGTGATACAACTATTTCGACTTTCAAGTGGGTGGAATCGCGTACATAAAAAATGAAGGAGAACCTTTTTTCCGCTGACTGGGAGACTTTAACGCAGGAGTAGAAAACTTGGATACGGCGAAACAAAAAGTCGACAGTTTCTGTCGGCTGTCAGCGTTAATTTTCACATCCCGCTCCGAGGAATACAAACTTTTTTCAAACGAAATTACAGATTCCTTGAAGAGTCCACGTCAAATAAGTGCACGCACTTTTAGACCGCAACCATGGTTTCATCGCGGTTCCCTCGTAAAATTTTCTTCGAGAAACACTCTTTAAATTTAAAGTGTGACGAAATAAACATCAAAACTTGCCGTTTTAGTCAAAAATTTCTTGTCCGACCTTTCTAATTGGCTCGATCCACATTGCGGCGTTCACCTTTAGTACGGCTCACAGTGGATCGAGTCAATTAGAGAGGTCGGACATGAAATTTTTGACTAAAACGGCAATTTTTTATGTTTATTTCGTCCTATTTTAAATTTCCAGGGGTGCTAATAGAAGGAAATTTCACGAGGGAACAAATGGAACCACTTTTAGAACCTCAAAGTTTTGTATAAACGGAGTTGTAAGCGTTTAAAATTTTCAATATTTGTCCGATCTCCCCCTTTGACTCGATCTACTGTGCGGCTGTGTAAGGTGCGAATTTCATCGGCTCGTTCGCGGGTTTATCGTTCCGTGCAGGCCGTAAAGTCCAGGATTAGCCCAAGCGGCAGGTCGTGCTTTGTCGGTGGAATCGATTGGTCTGCCATTGCCATTCAAACGCATGAAAAACGATTGATTTAAGGGGCATTGGAGACGAGCATATACAGGATGTCCCAGAATTACATACGAATATTGAAAGAGTCGATTCTTCGGATCAAATAAAGACTTTTTTGAGCATAAATTTTTTTTTAAAAACGCTTTCCCTGGGGGGCCACGGTCCCCAAAGTGGGAGAAAAAAAAATCGACTTTTTAACACTGTGACAATGTTTATCGACCAATATTAATGAAAATTGGTAACTGGGAGTCATTTTAGCGCTCTTTCCATTTTCGTCCTCCAAAAAAGAAAAAAACTCATTTTAAGGGAGGGTTTAGGAGTGGTATCAAACCTAAAAGCGAAATATATACTTTTCAAAAAATAAGCTCACCAATAATTGCAGAGCGATTTGTATAGATGAAATTGGGACCCCTATTCAGGGTTTTCAGGGGCTGGTGATGTTGCCTCAGAGAGGTCGTCGCCATGATGCCATAAGAGTCCTTGACCTTAAGGCAAAGCTCTGCTCAGGCTACATATCCTGTCAACAAAAATAACGAATACATTTATATTCACGTTTCATATGAGGCAACCATACACAAGACAGAAAATCAAAATCGAGCATATTTAGGGATTTTTCGGAGACTCCCGAAAATATTTTGACGTTCCCCAACAGATAAGAGAATGTAACTGCATTTCAATGTTGCAAAATTGCCGCTGGAAAATTGTATTTTACTTTGAAATTGTTGGAAGCTTTCAAATGAAAAATTCACCGATTTTTACTCTGAGCGCACGAGAAAATCAGCAGAATTTTGACCAGATGCAAATGAAGCGATATTCTCGTAATAAATTAAAATTATCGGGTCAATTATGCAACCTTGGAATGAAGTTACGCTTCTTCGCGTGGGAAAGTACGATTTGGGAGTAATTTAAGGATTTACAAAACGCCTTAAGAATGTTGAAATTATACCGTCTTTCATGTACCGTTGAGTCTGTGCCATCATTACGCGAAGACGCAACTGCAGGCTGATTGTTGAAATTGGTAGACATAGCTATAGTCAAAGGAGACAAAAGGGATATGGAGGGGTCTTATTGGGGAAAGCGGTTGGTTGCAATGGACTGAAAAGCTAGGTAATGGACTAACTAATGGCAAACCACAAGAGACCATATGGTTAGTTCATCATTTACCCGCTTAATCTATAAGAACCACCCATTTCAACCAATAGAACCGCTCCCTGCTCCCTACGTCTTCTTTGTCTATCGCTTTGTCTATCAATTTCAACAATCAGTCTGCTGTATGCCTTATGGGTGACATTACTTGGACACCTTAAAAATCCTTATATCTGTCACAGGCAATTGGCAATCGCAAGCAATTTTCAAGCCAGTAGTGAATTAATATAGAAAATCATATAATTCAAAAAGAAAAGAACAAGATTAGAGTGCTGATTATGTTGCCTGTAATGTGAATAGACACTTTTCCGTACTTAAAAACATGGCAGAAATATGCAAACTCAGGAGAGCGTGCAGTGAACTCCGTGACCTTAGTCGGGTTGAGGTCGCACAGGCAACTAAACTAACATCGTGACAAAGCGTAGAGTATCACGAAAAATGAAGGCGCTTCAAGCCGAGCTCATAATTTTAAGACCATAACCCTTAAAAATTGCATTATGCCGATGCGCATTATTGCGATTTATTGAAACAACATTTGAACCGCTTGCAAATCGCCGGCGACATATCTATAGATACAAACGCCAGTTTTCTGAGCGGTAGTAAACAAGGAATGGATGATATAGAATTCAAGCACGAACCATGCGAACCATTTACACTTCCCCGGGCAACGAAGCCTCAGAGTGGGAAAACGATTTCCCCGCACGACACTCCGAACTGCGGCGGAAAAATCGGTGGAAAACAACCACGGGAGGGGGGCGGGGGGAGTCAGGGAGTGCGGAAATGGAAACGAATCGGTTGGCGAATCGCGGTGAGGTGGGCGCGTGTTCCCGCCGAAGTAGTTGTTTTTAAGAATGGAACACGTCCATTTTCAGATGACCCTTAAAACCCTAATACTCCTACTTAGCCTGCGGTTCATCTGAAAATTGACATGTGCTCTCTTTGATAATACGACGACTGAATCCGATGGTCCCTCGCCACGGAGCCACCGCCGCACAGTGGGATCGCGGAATTTAGTTCCTCATTTAGTTCCTCATTTAGTTCCTCTGGGTACTCCTTTAATCTTAATTTCTTTTATAGTATTAATTGAGACTGTAAGAAGGTTAATTCGGCCTTGGTCGTTAAGAATCCGATTGATGTCTAATATAGGACAGGAGAGATCGGACTGATAATTTTTGACTAAAGCTGCGAAATAATGATGGATATTCCGTCACAAAATGAATTTTTTGCCTTGTCTCCACGACAGACGGGGGTCTCAAGGGGATTTTTCCCAAGTTCAAATCGCAGGAATGAAACTTTTGCGCTTTTTTCTCGTTAAACAACACAACAAATGAACAGCATTTTGCAATTAGGAACTATAATTTCTGACTCATCGCACTGAAAAAAAATTCCCAGCGTTTTTACCAAGGTCCGTTGGTACCTTCACCATCTCACTTTTTTTACCCAATTATTGGTAATTTTACCAAGACAGACTGGTAAGCTTACCTAAAAACCGGTATTTTTACTGTTTTTCTCAGGTAAGAACACCACTTTTATTGGTGATCAATTCCCGGTAACTTTACCATTTTATCTCGGTAATTCTACCACAGTCGATAAAAAATATTAGCGTTTTTACCAAGGTCCAGTAAAATTACCGAGAAAGTTCAATAATTTTACCGAGATTTCTCGGTAAAATTACCAATTCCATAAATGGTAATTTTACCAAGAAAAAACTGGGATCAAATAGAACCCTGAATTCTTGGTAATTTTACCCTTTTCTTAGTAAATACACCGAGATTTTTTTCAGTGCGGTAAAAACACTTATGTCAATAGGGGAACTGATGATACATACGTTGTTTCTAAACTGAGCCAGAAGTTGTAGTTTCTAATGGGCCTGTTGCATGCAAGAGATACAGCCGTGCGAATAGACTTTTCAGAGGTTAAATGACACGAAAATTACGATGGTCACATTAAAAAAGTCTAAAATACACTCCTTACTGTGCATTTTGCGTTGTGAGGAACGCGCTTTTTCAAATTTCCCGCGTCTGAGGGCAGTTTTCTAACGGAAACAATTAACGGCAACTCGCGGCTATTTCCGGTTAGAGTACCTGTATGTATAGCGAGAGTATGGACAGATGTGAAACTCCGAAAATACATCAGGCCTCCACCGATGCTTCTGCGAATAAAGTTAGGGCCCAGAAATGCAGCCAACCTATAAATTCCAAGTATCCTGGATTTAAACAGAGTGATTTACTAATACTAATGTTCGAACCGTCGTTTCTTAAGCACGTGTTTGACTCAGTTTTTGCATCAATTTACTCAATTTTGCGGAAGAACGCTCATTTCTTTACATTTTTGGCTATCTTGGTTAGTATTGGAATCTGCAGACTGGCAGTGAAATTTTGTGCGTTAGAAGTTGGTTAGAAGGGTGGCTGCACTTTTGGGCCCTAAGCCCTCCATGAAGCGATCTGTCCATACTCTCGCTATATAGGTACTCTATTTCCGGTCAACTAAAACTGACAACATAACCTAAAAATCGGAGCTCGTGATATCGTGAAATGAAATGTAGAAGGATTGCGTTGGATATTTAAAAGTTGATCGATTTGGTTACCGCATAAAGCGTATATGGACCACTATAAGAGATCACGTTGGGTTTGTAAACAAACTGAAGGAAAAAATAACAACAACAACAACAACAACGACTCGGCATCTTCCGGAAATCACCGAGCCCGCCGTTTGCTCGTTTCCGGTGATTAGAAAACTGCCCCCAGACGCGGGAAATTTGAAAAAGCGCGTTCCTGACAACGCAAATTGCGCAGTGAGGAGTGTATTTCAGACTTTTTTAAAGTGACCATCGTAATTTTCGTGTCATTTAACCTCTAAAAAGTCTATTCGCGCGGCTGTATCTCTTGCATGCAACAGGCCCATTGCAAAATGAAGTCCAAATGTTCTTCATCTTCTTTTTAAGTCCTTCCTGGGACTCCACAATGACTCTTAATTGGCACTGGGATTAATATTAACTGACTCAATATTTTTCCCAACTTCGCAGGTGAGATTTCTCCCTGGGACAAAGCCCATGAAATGTCCCGTGATGACAAGGCGTGCGAGGTGTTTCGGACAAAATATTTTTCAAGAAACAGTGCCGGATTAAAGTGGAAGAGGGAATACGACAGGACGCGGCATCCCTCCCTTGGACCAAAAGAATAAAAGGAAAAGAGAAGAGAATAAAAGTAACCACTGTATCAAAAAAATGTCTACGATGCGATGGTTATAGGACCTGGCAATGATTTTTTCCTCTCTTTTGTAGGAGAGGGGAGGAGGGTCGTTTGTCTGCTACCGTTTGTCTTTCCTGAGAGTGTAGTAATTTCTAATTTTGTTGTTTTTCGGTGATGCAAGAGACAGCATCTTTAATTAGTCAAGTTAAGAGAGGGACTAAACACGCAATTTGGCCTGGAACTCAGCGCAGAGAGGAATGATGACGAGGACTTGAGATGAAAAGGAGAAGCCCTCGGCGCGGCGCGGCGGTCGGCATGTAACACATATTAGCGCCTACAAGATTGCATGAATACTTCACGCATTGCGTCAGACACAGTGCGGTCAGCAGCGGTCGTCGGCGACTCGGCGTGAAACGCATAGCGCCTACAAGACTGTAGGAATACTTCCCGCATTGCGCCAAATACAGTGCGGTCAGCGCGGAGCGGCGGTGGAATTTAAAATTATTCAACTGCATTTAATTTTATGTTTGTTCTTTTATAATTTTCTCGTTCATTTCTTATAAATAGATGGCCTTGTTCACAAAGAGATAGGTTTACGGGACTTAACTTTCGCGCAAAGCTCCGTGAACTTTGGCAAGTAATGTTGACAGGGCTTTCGCAAAAAATGTGTCTAACACGAGTAAACGCGTTTTATGCACCCCGCTACCTCCGGCACGTTCACTTGATGGTTTTTTTGATGTTTCAAAACGAATGAGAAGGGAGCGGCAAAATACAAGCGGCCCATGGGCGGCAAGTAGGTAAATCCGGCCCTGCAATGTAGTCCAAATAAACTCCACTTTTCCCATTGACTCGCTCCTCTGTGCGTAGGGCCACACAAGAATCGAGTAGATCGCTTACGTAAAATGCCTGCATCACCTTCCTCCATTTTTACTTCTCCTTTCCTCCCTATTTCCATGTATTCTTGGCATTTAATATATATTTGCAGCTTGCAGCGGAAAAAAAGAGAAACAAGTCCAAGGCTGTGATGAAAAGCACTCAGCATTCCAGTTCTAAACGGCATGCGGGCGTTATAGACCTAGCAAGATAAATGCATTACTCGGTGCATGGATCGAATTCGATACATCGAACAGGTGGGATCGTATCGAAATCGATGGGTTCAACATGTGAACAAAGCCACAGAAGTCAATTGAGTAATCTGAGGGAAACATCAGTTTCTTATGAGAGATCTTGTGAGTGTAAAAAGGAATGAAAAGTGAAATTGTTAGGAATTTTCTTATTTTCAGCTTTTCCATCCTAAAATTTTTGTTTAAGAGGTTATGTTCTATTGTTATGAACCAAACGATACATCGAACCACTATCGAATACGATCGATAGCACGCGTTGCGCCTCGCCCGTTTCCTTCGAGATTCGCTCGTTTCAGCCCTCATACACAGTAAACAAGGTTAGACGCAGGTGGACTACAGCTCCGAGTTGTACGCATCAAAATAAGATTCCGTTTTTCTGTAAAGGTTCTGTAAAAGCGCCGCTGCGAGCAGATTATTGCAATTGAACGTATTTCTGTCAAACGGAACTATGTGCATTAAGACATGAGCCCTGAGACCCATAAGAATCTAAGCATACCAGGGCTCACGTCATAATGCACATAGTTCTGTTTGGCAGAAATACGTCCAATTGATCGACATTACCACACTGAAAATTGGAGACGAAATGTATCAGAAAATAGTTATCAGGCAAAATTTCTTGTTCAAAATCTCAAACCCATTTTAGAAAGCAAATGAAGGCGATTTATAACACAATTCCCCTGACATTCCCGGTTTTCCCTGACTTTTTAAAATTCCCTGACATTTCCCGATTTTCCCTGGCTGTGGCAACTCTGTAGGAAGGCCGATTCGCGTAAACGCAAAAATAGCGGGGAGAATAATACTGCCTTCGAATTTTGAAAACTCAGGAAAATAAGGGGTTATCAAAATGAGACGGTTGACAAATTTCTATATACGTCCCTGCATGTTCTCTTCCACCGTCAACCGGCAGAACAGAGTTTCGGGCTAATTTGGGCCGCTACGATTTTCTTTTTTCAGCGGATTTTCAGATTTTCAACGCGATTCATCTTCGTGTCCTAGAGATGGAACATCGCACGGTTTGGAAAAGTTACTTCACAACCAATTTTATTTTTATTCGCGACTTCCGCAGTCGCGATTCTGAGCTACTTAATCCGTTCCGGGTTCCTGCGGAACCCCTAATTTGGCCGGCACCGCTCCATCTTCCACTCAACTCTTGTCAGTAAATAAAAACTCGAAATGATGCCTTTCCTTCCTTTTCCGTTAGTTCCCACCGCAGCACGATGTCGGCCGGCCTGTATTCACGAAATGTTGCCAAACTCACTATAAAACTCTTTTTTCAAAAATCTCTATGTATAGATCGTAATCGATACATCAAACAGGTGGGACTATATCGATATCGATTGGTTCAACATGTAAACATACCCTCAAAAGTCAACTTAGAAATCCCAGGGAATGGGTCTTCTGGGAGATATTTTTTATTTTCTTGAGTACCACATGCCAATGTAAAGTGTAACTGTTAAAAATTTTCTCATTTTTAGCTTTCCCAACTAAAATCGTAAAATTTTTGTTTGACGTTATGCTCTATTGTTTTGCACCAAACGATACATCGAAACACTATCTAATACGGTCTATTGTTTTGCGTGAAGCACTTTTAATGCGGTGCGATAACCGCAAAGTTCCAAGGAAACGTCGGAAAATATATTACATTTCTGGGAAACCTGTGACCCTGTCAGGGTTTTCTGAACCGGAAAACTTGAAAAATACAATTCGTAAGCGACGAAGGGCATCTAGAAGAACAAACTAAAAACACGGAAAATTTAGAAAAAAATTAAATAACACGAAGAATTTCGACTCAGCACGAAAATATGCGGCCGATAATTCAGGGTGTCTACCAGTTATAAAAAACCAGGATTGGGGGCTTTTAGAGGTGTTCTTTCAAGAAAATCGGGGATCTTTTTCCCGAAATAGTAAGAGGAAGAGAGCTACTTAGAGCGTTAAAAGGCGTATTTTACACGACTAATTTTACAAGTCATGTTGAACCGATGAAAGCATACGAAAACCCAAGCAATACTTCAGATTTTTTATCCTTGGTTATACTGCGCCGCCGCGGCTGGCGGGAAAATTTGAAAATACCGGTGTTTAGGACGATTTTTGTCATTTTTGTGGAGACAAGAGACCCTCCACCAGTATCTCGGCCATTGTGGAAGCTTTTACTTTCGGGATTTCAGCACTCCACTGTTGACTTACCTACATGGTTGATGTTCAACAACGTCTTGCCAGTTCCGTTTTGCAAGCAAGCCGAAAATGGCCGACGTTTGGGAAACTTGTTTGGTTCATGACGTCATCCGAAGCTCATCATCGACCATGTAGGTAAGTCAACAGCCAAAACTAGGGTGATGACTGTTGCTCCCTAGCAATTGTCCATAAGGAATTGTTGAAACCCCGAAAGTAAAAACTTCCACCTGTCGCTAGGAGGCCAGTGGAGGGTCTCTTGTCTGCATTTTTGGGAACCTGAACAAAAAAATTGGGGACTTTCGGGGATATCGGAGACACCTTTCCAAAATCGAGGATAATCGGGAAAATTTGGGATTTTTGGGGACCGGTAGACAACTTGTGAGTCTATGAGGACGCCTTGCAAACCCAAATCCGTGGGGATCGCGAAAACGGAGAGAAATTTGGCAGCGGTGCCGCCTTGCCTTGGTCCATGACCGCGATGGCTCTGTTTTGATTTTCTTCCATCGCGGGGAGCCGTGAGTGATGGATCGATAAATAATCAAAAAATAATCTCGGCCATCGATCGGCGATTGATCACGATTGAGATGGAGCCAGAGTAAACACCGCGACCCAGCGCCGGGCACCCCGCCAGATCGTGCGTTTTCCGCCGTCAGAACACCCGTGAAAATAGGCGAATTCTCGGTAAATCTGGCAAACGTGCGGTCGCTCCTGTTATTTTTACTCCCGGAGAAAGGGGCGCACGAAAAACGGAGGGCGAAAGTCGGCGCGGGTCACTTCTGCCGTGATAGCGAAGAGAGCAGTAACTGCAAAAATGAAGTTTGAGAAAACCGGCTTAAAAGCTTTTGACCGGAAAATTTTATTGAAAGAAGCCTCCGTCCCTTATCAATTTGCCAATAATCGTCCGAGAGACCCCTAGAAATCATTTGTTTGGATGATTAAAAATCGACTGATTTTATTTCAATTACACAAAAAGGGTATTTTTCATTTTCATGCTAGGCTATTGTTCGGCAAGACAGCCGTAAGTGCTATCTTCGTGGTTGCGTTTTGGACACATAACGAACACTTTTTCAGGTTAGAAATTCGCAGAAGAGGTTGGCACTTTACTTGAAAGCATACTGTTTTCATTGGCTCTATGGAGGAATAATGTCGCTTACTGCTATCTTGCTGAAAACTAAGTCATTTTTTGCGCACTTACGGTTTTCGCATAGGTCTCGTTTCGATAGAATTAAGATTAATTTTGCTGTTTTGGTTATTTTAGTGATTGCATCTAGAAGAGTTTAGACGAATTTTGAAGGAAACTCGATTTCGAAAATTTGACACTTACTACTCTCTTCGCTATCACGGCAGGACTGTTGCCCGTTCATAATTGTCCGTAAGGAAATGTTGAATGCCCGAAAGTATAAAAGCTTCCACCCGCCACCAAGAGACGAGTGCTGCCGTGATAGCGAAGAGAGCCGTAAGTGCAAAATTTTCGAAATCGAATTTTCTTCAAAATTCGTCTAAACTCTTTTAGATGAAATTACTGAGACAGCTAAAACAGCGAAATTCATCCTAATTTAATAAAAATAAGACGTATGAGAAAGCCGTAAGTGCGCAAAAAATGACATAGTTTTTTTCAAGACAGCCGCAGGTGCATGAGAGCCAATGAAAGCAGTGCTTTCCAGTAAGGTGCCGCCCTCTTCTGCCAATTTCTAACCTGAAAATGTGTTTGCTGTGCGTCCAAAACGCAACCAAGAAAGTATGCAGAAGATAGAACTTACGGCTGTCTTGCCTAACAATACCCTAGCATGAAAATGAAAAATCCCCTTTTTATGAAATTGAAATAAAATCAGTCGATTTTCAATCATCCAAACGATTTCTAGGAGTCTTCCCGGCGATTAGTGGGAATTTGAGAAAGAACGGAGGCTTCTTTCAATAAAATTTTCCGGTCAGAAGCTTCTGCGCCCGTTTTCTCAAAACTTCATTTTTGCACTTACTGCCCTCTTGACTGGAAAAAAACCACATTGGATCTAGAGTCCAGACGCTTGAAAACATCGACAAGAAAAAATACTCTTGATTCAATCAGATTTAAGCTTGAATCAAAAGGAAATCCGCTTAAACTATGAGGCTTGGTTCTTGATTTATGCTTAAATTTGATTGAATCAAGAGTATTTTTTCTTGTCGATGTTTTTAAGAATCTAGACTCTAGATCCAATGTGTTTTTTTTCCAGTGTTCGCTATCACAGAAGAAGAGGCCAGTGGAGGGTCTCTTTTCTCTAAAAGCTTCATGACCTGACCTCAAAATTACAGTCTTGTCCGTACTCTCCCAATATACATTTCCGTACCTGCGTCAGGAGGGCGACGAAATGAAATCGGATTGATAATGAATCCATCAAGGTTGAAAAATCACCCGCGAAGTAATAATTCCGAGGACACTCGGGAGTGAGTTTCCCCGGTGACGGAGCACTTTTCCTCACGAGCGCGACCATCAACGCGCGCTCGGGAATCAATCGTGCGGTTATTGCAATTATTACACTGCCGTGCTACGGAAAAACGCCGTAAGAACATTCGAGGGTTGCCGAATTCCCTCTCGGAAAATACTTTCTTTTTTTTTTTTTTTTTTTTTTTTTTTNTTTTTTTTTTTTTTTTTTTTTTTTTTTTGAAGAAAGATATGAATATTTTTCTTTGAAATTTTTAGGAACTTTCGGAGAAATTGCGAACAAAATTAATTCAGGATCGCCAAATTTAGAAGAGGAAATTCCCCGGCATTTCCCTGACACATGTTGGTGAAATTCCCTGACAATTGAACCCTGGTAAAAATTGGCGATAAGAGGTGCGTTTCAAAATACCATAGGAATTTTTATAGCCGGCTAAAGAAGGCTATACAGAAAATCATATAGCTGGCTGTAGAATGCGAAGAAAATCATACGGCCCGGCTATACGAATCGATAAAAAATTATGCAGCCGGGCTATAGTTCCTATCGCCTGCGTGGCTGTTGCTTTTTTGCCATCGATTATAATAGGCTATATGAAATTGTGTAGAAATTCGTGTGCTTTGGAAATCATTAAGTTTGATACGGAACCACCTTAATATTTACAAAACGCACATTATATTTTCCTTTAATACATATTTTATTTTATCAATTAAAATGAAAACAATCCATACAGGATGCGCAAACATTTCAAAATCATGAATTGAATAACGCTGACTCCGCCAGATTAAATATTAGAGCCTAACACAAAGCGGAGCGGCGACGCACTGGCGCCTACAAACCTAACAGAGATACTTCACGCATTGCGCAACGCGTGAAGTATCCCTGTTAGGTTTGTAGGCGCCAATGCGGGTTTCGCGCTGGCTGCCCGCCTGTCACACCGTAGCGTGCCATGGCGCTTGAAGCAACTATTTAACACCAGAGGTATTGCACAGTATCATACGAAACTGCAGGCGCTCTAATATATACCAGGGAAGATATGACGGACGGTTAAGAGGGCATAATTGAAAATAGTTTTCAGGCAAAATTGGTTGTTCGAAACCTCAAACCCATTCTAGAAAGCAAATGAAGGTGATTCAACAAAATTTCCCTGACATTTTCGTTATTTTCGTCATTCTCCCTGACATTTCCCGGTCTTCCCTGACTTTTTAAAATTCCCTGACATTCCCCGGTCTTCCCTGACTTTTTAAAATTCCCTGACATTCCACGGTCTTCTCTGACTTTTTAAAATTCCCTGACATTTCCCGGTTTTCCCTGACTTTTTAAAATTCCCTGACATTTCCCGGTCTTCCCTGACTTTTTAAAATTCCCTGACATTTCCCGGGTTTTCCTGACTGTGGCAAACCTGAAATTATCTGAAAAATCGAAGGAAAAATATTCACAAATTTTCTTAAAAACTCGTGATTTACCGTAGGAAATTTGGCAACGCCTGAAGGGTTATACGGCGTTTTTCCTTAGCACGGCAATACAGTCCTCGAATCGCGAGCGTCACAGCGGTATGCGACGCCGGACGCCGGGGACGAGTCGCGAGTGTCGAGGTGAAAAATGGAATCAAACCGGGCGTGATCTGCGATACATCGATCAATCTGTAGATAAACCAATGAAAAAGGATCGATTATCAGGGAAAACCTTGAAAATCGATTCTGTGCCGTAGCTTCAAACGAGAAAATATTGATAAATCGATCCTTCCGGAGCCGGGAGGCGAGGAATGAGGCGAAAAAATATGAGAGCTTTCACTTTCGTATCACGAGTCATTGCGCCGACTAATAATCGCTATCCAGATTCCAGATCGCGGAGTTCTGGGCTGCGGTGTCGCGGACGGCCGGCGTGACGTAATGCGGGAGCGCCGCCGCCGCGCGGTCTGCCCGCGCCTTCCATTCTTTCACCTGCGGATTCCTGAGTCAGGTGTCTACCGATTGACCGGAGGGGAATGTCTCAGGAAACGGAAGGTACGGGTTCGATCGACACGAGTCGATCGAAAAATGAAAACGCGGATCGTTCGACATGAATCGATCGACGCCGATTCAATCGACGAATTATTAAAAAACCGGCGTCGATTAGACGACATGAATCGATCGACATGAAACAATCGACACCGATTCGATCGACATGAAACAATCGACACCGATTCGATCGACAGTTAATTTAACAACACCCGTGTCGTTTCGATCGATATGAATGGATCGAAAAATGAAAACGTGAGTCGATCGATTCACATCGATCGACAACCGTGAATCGATTGACAAACCTGTGAATCGATCGTGAGTCGATTGAAAATCCCGTGAGTCGATCGACAAACCCTTGAATCGGTCGACAAACCCGTGAGTCGATCGACAAGCCCGTGAATCGATCGACATGAAACAATCGACACCGATTCGATCGACAGTTAATCTATAACAACACCCGTGTCGTTTCGATCGACATGAATGGATCGAAAAATGGAAACGTGAGTCGATCGACGTGAATCGATCGACACAGATCCATCGACAACCGTGAGTCGATCGACAACCGTGAATCGATCGACAAACCTGTGAAAATCCTGTGTGAATCGATCGTGAGTCGACCTCAAAACCCGAGAGTCGATCGACAAACCCTTGAATCGGTCGACAAACCCGTGATTCGACAAACCCGTGAGTCGATCGAATTTAGTCGACATCGTCATTTTCTCACTGATTGCTTGTAATGGGTTAGATGCGCTGGTCACAGAATCGTGTTTTTGCTGCTTTATTTTTGCAGTTCAACTAGAAATAAAAAGATCTGTCCAAACAACAACTTTCTACGTTGAATATTAACCAAGATAGCTCGTCTTGAAAAACTCGATTTATGACGTCATCCATCGCGGTTGTACATACCATCTTATGCACTACCGCGGTGTATGACGTCAAAAACCCGACTTTTCAAAGGATAATATCTCGGTCAACATTCAACGTAGAAAGTTGATGTTTGGAAAGATCTTATTTTAAGCTAATCTAAAAGAATTAATGAAGCATCTAGACACGATTAAAACACGATACAATTCGTACCTTATCTAGTGGTCCATTTCGGAATTCGGCGTTCCCTTTATGAACGACCCCTTGACTTATTGTTAGAATGATGAAGAAAATTTCCGGGATAACAGAGAATTACGGCTCCCGATTCTTACCTAGACACTTGGCTGTGAACATCGCATTTCGGCGGGAAGAAAATAAACGAAATTTTCCACGTTTATACGTCGTTCAGCACGCGGATTAAATAAAATAAAATAAGAAATAAAGGTAAATAAAAATCGACGAATCTTCCTCGCGCAGGTCACGTTGTCGCAGGTGTCCGCGTCACGACGTCACGACGGCAGGTTAACAGACTGTTCGCGCAGAATTTCCGCAACCTGCAATTTGTGCAAAATCGAGAGCTTTTCTGTTTCCGCGTGTCGGAAAACAAAACAATAAACACGTAACGGGGAGGTGTGTTTTAGAATACTGTTGTGCTGAGGAAAAACGCCGTATGAGCATTCCGCTGTTGCCGAATTTCTCCCGATAAAATATTTGTTCTTGAGTAAAGTTGCGCATAATTTTCCTTGAAATTATCAGATAATTTAGATTAAATGGAGAATTTGCAGGTGTCTGAACTTTTGTGAATTTTATCTTCAAAATGATACTGCTAGGAAAACTGAATGCGAGGATATCCTTGGTTTCGAAATTGAACAATTATTGGAGAAAATATGACAAAATAACCTAATCTGCGAAAATACATGTGTTTAAATGGAAAATGCCGCCAGATGACGTCATAAGGCGGCACATTTTCTCACTTTTAAATCTATTTTTCTCCAATTCCCGTATCAGAAAAAAATTATAAAAATACTGCGAACTCAGCTCATAGGCACTCTCAGATGAAGGAATACAATTTTTGTGCGCAAATTCTCCATTGTGAAAAATATTGCCTGAAAAATATTCAGAATTTTCCCGTTGGATTCTCTTAATATTGAAGGAAATATGGCAACGTCTGAAGGCTCATACGGCGTTTTTCCGCAGCACGGCAGAATAGAGCACCATTGTATCTCGACGCGAGAGTGATTTTTCTTCTCGGCGCTGCGCTGCGTTGGCTGTGGGCAGATTATGGGAGGATTTGAATTGTTTCCGAATACTTATCTTGCAACACACCCGAGCATACTCTAATGTGAGCCGAACGCATTGTCTGCGGATTTGGGAGGGCCTGAGAAGAAACTGAGGCTGAGGGAGAGGAGGGGGAAGTTGGAGCTTTGGGACGCATCCAAAATGCAAATCGTGAGACATTGGCGTAAACTTGAGGAATCACGCTTTGAACTTTCGGGAATGCGTGAAAAATTCTTGTTCCACTTCAATTCTTTAATGTTTTTCTAATATTTCGATGAAAAAAAATAGGAAGAGACTAGAAGTTACAAACCCTGGCCGCTGTGTGACCTAACCCCGCACTTTGAAAAAAAATTTCCGGGCTATATAGACATACAGTCCGTTCCGGGCCCAGAGGCCGTAACTTCTGGGTGCTGGATCCGTAGCTTCGATTGCTCCGGGTGCTACGCCCGGAACATTCGGCCTCTAAAAGTAAGCCCAGAACGCGAACAATATGTCCGTATGGCCCGTAAGTACGACTTCCACGGCCGGAGTTTTTTTTTCTTGTGCATTGGGCAAACGCCCTGCGAGGGCCGCTTCGCGAGCTCTCGAGGATTAATCTCGGTCACACTTCCAAAATCTGAATAGAACAGGGTGAATACTGAAACTGGCTGGCAAGACGACAGTCCTTTTTCAAAAACTTGAAAACCTTCTCGACGGAAAGATTAAGTACTTTTTCGGCATTCTTGTGTGACGAAAATCGAAAAATTTCGAAATTTACACACGCGCAAGAGGGCACATACTACAAGAATCATGCAATGCGCAAAAAATGCATCACTGGAAAAAAAAAAACACATTGAATCTAGAGCCCAGACTCTTGAAAACATTATCAAAAAATATTCTTAATTCAATCAGATTTAAGCTTAAATCAAAAGGAAATCCGCGCAAATTAAGAGGCTGGGTTCTTGATTTAAGCTTAAATCTGATTGAATCAAGAGTATTTTTTCTTGTCGATGTTTTTAAAAATCTGGACTCTAGATCCAATGTGTTTTTTTCCAGTAATTCTTTCCAGGTTACGTCGAAAACACAAGCATGGCACGGAGCGAACAATTCCGGATCTTTTCGCGGATTTTCCGGAATTACAAATCGACCGAAATATATTTCATGAAACTCGCTTCCGTGCATTAGGATTTTATCTGCATGGGCGATAAGATTCGATTATTTTTTATGAAAAAAATTCCGCAGGATCGTAGAAAATTTGCGCAATACACTGGAAAAAAATCACGTTGGATCTACAGTCCAAACTCTTAAAAACATAGAGAAGAAAAAATACTCTTGATTCAATCAGATTCAAGCTTAAATCAAGAACCAAGCCTCTTAATTTGAGCGAATTTCCTTTTGATTTAAGCTTAAATCTGATTGAATCAAGAGTCCTTTTTCTTGTCAATATTTTCAAGAGTCTGGACTCTAGATCCAATGTGTTTTTTTTTTCCAGTGTAATATCTTGAAATAAGGAATTTCGTCCGAATACTCTTTGGAAGAAGGTGGCTCTGGACCTTTATTTGTCTCCGTCAACATGTGTCAGTGGAGTAAGGAGTAACGAAGAAGGAAACGGACAATTGTGGAACTTGCGCTAGCAAAACTGCGGCCAACAGACGCGTTTCCTGTCTGGTTTTAACGAGTGAGCGCGATTTTATCTGCGTCTGGCATTATGCCTCCTTTCACGAAGCTAATGGGAAGACACGAATTACAAATTACGCTGGAAAAGATGCGTAGTTAGCACTGGTCCCGCACTTAGATCGCGCGACAGCCGACGGCACGGGAAGGATTCATTAAAATCGGCCTACGCGGTGAACCGCAAGAGGTCAGTAACGCAATTATCCAAATACGAGGTCACACGTATTTTCGGGCTCCGCTATGGAATGAGTTTCCCGCACGATTTTCGAGGTTCTTCATGTTTCTGGTGCCGCCAGGGTGTCTAGCAATTTTCAAAAATACAATTTCCCTGACAAAAACGGCCAAAAATCGGAGGAAAATTTGAAATTTAAAATGGAGCACGTGTCTCCATTTGCTACTTTACAGACTTCCTGACATAATTTATTTTGTCAACACCAGGGTGTCTAGCACTTTTCAAAAATACAATATCCTGACATTTCCCCGATTTTCCTGACAAAAACGGCCATAAATCGGAGGAAAATTTAAAATTCTCGCCGGACAGACAGAATAAATAATTCCCTGACAAAAAGGAAAATTATTTCCGATTTTTCGACGTGGTTGAACTGATTGGATAAAAGTAAGAATTTGTTCATGTTTTAGGGTTACAATATAATAAATATAGCAAAATATATGGTGACTTGATTGAAAATTGCTTGAAAAATAAAACTCCCTGACATGCCGAATATTTGCGGATTCCCTGACGTTTTCCCTGATTTCTCTAACACAAAAAAAAAATTCCCTGATATCGCTGCTCCTCTGACGTAAGGGCGTCATTTCAATTAGACCACGTCAAAATGAGCCGCTTCCATCGTCGTTGAACCAGACTCAATTTTTTTGCAATTCATTTATTAATAAGTTGTCTCTTTTTCCGTATTCAATGACGAATCCAAGGACATTGCAGGAGGTACTCATACACATTGGCGCCATTCATTATTTGCCATATTTCAAGGTAAGAAACCACATTGATAATACGACGAGTCCAATTTCCTAAAACCGAGAAAATTAAAACTCAGAATGAAATAGAATCAAATAGGGTGCCGAAATCAAGGCGGCGCGGCGCACAATAGATCGAGTCAATTAAAGAGTTGGAACATTAAATCTTTGACTAAAACTGCATATTTTGATGTTGATTTCGTCACATTTTAAATTTCGAGGGGTGCTCCTTAAGGTAAATTTCATGAAAAAACCAATGAAGCCACTCTCTGAACCTCAAAGTTTTTTATGATTGGGGTTATAAGCATTTGAAGTTTCCAAATTTTGTCCGACCTACCCTATTGATTCAATCCATTGTGCGACGGAGAGTGTATGAGGCTCCGATTGCACCACGAAATCGATGTTACCATTCTATGTCGGATAGCTCACCGGCGCCTGATAGCCTGGTAGGACAATTGAGGTAATTACCTGGACAAAAACACGGGGGACAAAGGCGCAGCGCGGTATACGCTTTTTGGGGGTACAATGGTACATAGAGGAGCAGCGGGCAGTCAGTCACACACGCTGCTCCCGTGCTCAGAAAAAACGCCGCATGAGCATTAGAATGTTGCCAAATTTCCAGAAGATTTTTCAAAAACTTGTTAAAATTTTCAGATAAGGAAACCCTTTTTGACTTTTTTTAAAGTAAAATTTACAGGAAATAAAATTTAAGGAAAAAAGTGTTAAAAACTCTTAAAATATCACGGTAGGGTTGAAAAACTACAGTTGATACTTTAAGAGTTTTCAGTGTATTTTCCGAAGGAAATACACTATTTTTTTAAACACTTTTGTACTAAAATGTTATCACTCGTTAATTTGACTTTAAAAATTCTCCAAAAAGGGTTTCCTAATGTAAACATTTTAACAGTTTTTTTCAAGAGTTGCCTTTTAGAAATTTAAGAGTTGTTTTAAAAGTTTTTTTGAACAGTCGTTGCTATCAAGAGATCTGAAAGTATTTGTTTTTGAAAAAAGTCAAGGATACATTTCCTTGAAATTTTCAGACACTTAAGATCAAATGGATTACATTTTGCAATAAGGAACCGCAATCTCTGGCTCTTTCATAAAATCACCTTTCTGGTCAGGGAAACGGATAATTCATATGTTGTTTCTTAAATGAGCCAGAAATAGTGACTCCTTGTTGCAAAATGTGGTCCAAATGACGAGCGAAATCCTCTATAAAATTCGAAGAAGAACATTTACAATCTCCCCGAAAATTAGTGATTTGTCAGAGGAAATACGGCAACGTCTGGTGGCTCATGCGGCGTTTTTCCTCAGCTTGGGCCCAAGGTAGATTTACACAGGTATGGACAGAACTAAACAACTGGCCTCTGATTGGCTCTCCAGCGGCCCCTTAACGTCAGCCATTTTGTATGTTTTGATTATTCTGATTTATTATGTTCGGTTTATCGTTCGTCAAAATTTTGTGGGATTTTTTGCACAATTTTGGTTATACGATATTAATTTTAGCGTTTAAACGCACAAACGTTTGAATGTTAATTTGATTGTAATTTAATTAAAAAACGGGCCCCTTAACCTACGTCACGAGGTCATGTGACACGTACTGAGGCTCATGGGAAATTTTCAACTTTTCCATACCTGTGTAAATCTACCTTGGCTTGGGCCCAGGAACCGCGCTTGACCAAACGGCGAACGACGATCGTGGAGGCTGGAAGCTGAGTACTCGCGCACTGTTGCCAAGTTGGTTGTACGTAAGAATCAGTAGCGCGGCGTAAATAATAGACGTTCGATATTCGCCCATTTAAAACTATGGGGATCGATTATAAAAGCACTCGTTGTGAACATCCAATTTATCGATCGTTTTCCATAGGTTTAAATGGCAGGTCAATCCATAAATCGCAAGGCACGCCATGCCACTGGTAAAAATGGACCACTTGACAGTGTGCGAATGTAAGCATTATGATGCAAGTGTTCTCATCAACATTAAACGTAAAAACGATCTGTAGGACGATAATTAATAGAAAGAGTTCCCATTAAAGACACTGACGTTTTTGGATGCCTAAATTCAAACTACTCGCTCATACAAAAACCATAATTTACTCGAGTTAAATCGCACACTAAATGGCAGATAGGAACCAAACCACACCCGCTATTCCCAAAAACTGACCAATTTATTTTTTTACGAGAAAACTTTGTGTAGATTTTTTGAAAAATTTAAGGCATTCGCTTCGTTCTATGCAGAAAACTCACAGAAGTTTGGAACGAAGTCCTTGAAGCTGTCGTTTTACGGTGCAAAAATAAATTGTCCAGTTAAATTTGGCCATAGCTGATGCGACTTGGTTCCTTTCTCCTTAACGCGGACCAAATGAGCCAGAAACAGTGGTTTCTGTTCGTCGGAAAATAAAGTCTTTAATTTTCAGTCGAATAACACCACTGTCAGCATTTTTAAGAAAGATCAATAAATTTCACGAAACATTGATTTTTCTCGTCATTTTGATGTACACCTATGATAAGTCTCCGATTTTGAAAAATATTGATACTTTCCGCGCATATATTTTGCTGACCCATCGAAGCGACGCGGCAAGGCAGCGTACAGTGCGACATCCTTATGGACGGTGCGAACAAAAATCGGAAAAAGACACTCAACTTTCAATAATGAAGATAGTAGCGATAACATAGGAAACCCCTTTGGCACTATCAAAGTAAAACACTCGAGGAATAAGCAGATGTTACATCTCAAGATTTTTTGCGTACTATTCGAGAAAAGTTCATTTGAAGTTGGCAACCTCGAATTAGCCCTGTGTTAACAATGTAAAAGCAACGTGAAACTCCCAAACTTTAACTTCAAATACCTCTGACTGTCACCGAAAGTCGCAAGATCTTTTTGGTAGAATTGAAGTTGGATATTTGAGGATTAAGAAAATGTCAACCACCCGGAGCATTTTGCGTTTTAAGCGAGAAATCTTCATTTGAAGTTGACGTCTTTTTCCCGTGTATTTCTCATAGACCAGTAATTCTCGACCCATTTCCCGCCCACTTTCTAACCAAATTTAAAGTAGTTTTGAGCGAAAAATTTGAAAATGAACCATCCAGGGTTGCCACAGAATTTGGAAAATGAAATTCCCTGACGTTTCCCAGGCACATTTTAGTGAAATTCCTTGACAATTGAAGATATGCCAAATGGTTAAGAAGACATAATTGAAAATAGTTTTCAGGCAAAACTTGTAGTTCGAAACCTCAAACCCATTTTAGAAAGCAAATAAAGAAGATTTAACAAATTTTCCCTAACATGTTCGACATTTTCGTCATTTTCCCTGACATTTCTCGGTTTCCCCTAATTTTTCAAAATTCCCTGACATTCCCTGGTTTTCCCTGCGACTGTGGCAACTCTGACCATCAGTGGGAGTCAGAAATATTTTAAGATGACAAACTCCAAAACAAAAATATTCAGATGTCGAGTTGGGAATCTTTTTATTTTTGTCTACACGGAGAAAAAAACCTCGTGCGTGGGGCCCGAAGTTTAGGTCATATGGATCTCTGAAGTTTTCGGATTGAGCATCTGAACATTTTAAGGTCTAGCTGTCGAGGTTCGGATCACACATCTGAAACTCCAGTTCATACATCTTAAGTACTTCAGATGTGAGAACCGAAGTTTCTCGGATGTGAGAACCGAAGTTGTTCGGATGTGAAAACCGAAGTACTTCAGATGTAAGAACTGAAGTTTCAGATGTGTGATCCAAACCTCAGCAGCTGGACCTAAAGTATTCAGATGCTCAATCCGAGAACTTCAGAGATCCATATGACCTAAACTTCGGGTCCCACGCACGAGGTTTTTTGCTCCGTCTACTGAGGGCCGCACTGTGCGGCGCACGGATCTCAATTACAGATGACGAAACAAGTGCGGTTGCGATTGCCGGTACCTGCGTTTTGGTTGCTGCCACCGTTTTCCGTGCCCCCTAAGTCGTGCCCCAGTCAGTCACAACGTCAAGGTCCTTCGAGTCCGTCACTTAATTTACCCGCGAATCACGAAGTTTTTGAAACAGAGATAAACGCCGTGCGAGAACATATATTTAATCGGGACTGGCTCCTTGTTTGTTTCACTGACCGCGGCTAATTTCGAAGTTATTACGAAAATAAAGAGCCAATGGTGAGCTAAGTCTTGAGCAGTGTTCGGAACTCACCTTTGAGGTTCAGGAGCCATGTGGCCCATCAAGCTCGATTTTTAGGGGCCATTGAAGATTTTTTAGGGGCCAAATCAGTGTTCGAAACTCACAGGCGCCAACGCGCCAAATGAGCCTAAAAAATCGGCCAAGGCGCCTAAAAAATAAAGGCTCTGCGCCAATGTGACCCCCAAAAATTGCCCCCTAAAAATCTGAATTTTCATATTAGGTGATTATTCGAAATTTTCAGCACCACAAGTGGAAGCTTTTTCTATTCTTCACGATTTCATCATTTGTGCTTTTGTCTTCCCCAAGTTGCAACAACTAACTAGTTCTTTTACGAAAACATCTTACGTCTATATTTTTCCTAAATGCGCCTTAATATATAGGCAAAAAGTCAATTTGGCCCCTAAAAAATCTTCAATGGCGCCTAAAAATCGGGCTTGATGCGCCACTTGGTTCCTAAAACTCAAAGGTGAGTTTCGAACACTGGGCCAAATTGACTTTTTGCCCATATATACACGGAGAAAAAAAACTCGTGCGTGGGACCCGAAGTTTAGGTCATATGGATCTCTGAAGTTTTCAGATTGAGCATCTGAACACTATAGGTCTAGCTGCCGAAGTTCGGATCACACATCTGAAACTTCAGCTCTTGCATCTGAAGTACTTCGGTTCTCACGTCCGAAGTACTTCGGTTCTCACATCCGAAGTACTTCGGTTCTCACATCTGAAGTACTTCAGATGTGAAAACTGAAGTTTCAGATGTATGATCCGAACTTCGGTAGCTAGACCTAAAGTGTTCAGATGCTCAATCTGAAAACTTCAGAGATCCATATGACCTGAACTTCGGGTCCCACGCACGAGTTTTTTTTCTCCGTGTATAACGGCGCATTTCGTAAAAAGTTAGACGAAAGATGTTTTAGTTACAAAACTAGTAGCTGCAGTGACCAACTCCAGTAAACAGACCAACTCCGTAACCTACTCAAAATTCATTACACATATCCAGTTTTCATAACCTCCTACGTCCCCGAGGCAAGACGGCTCGCCGTTCATTTTAGTAGTGCTAAGGTCCAGTTATACGATCGAATTGAGCCATCAAATTGGGCATCTCATTGGTCGCATCCTCACCTCAAGTCTTTTTCCACCAATCAGAGCTTCAATTTGATGGCTCAATTTGATCGTGTAACTGGACCTCTAGACCCGGTGGCAAAACGACTCGCCATTTCAAGGTTCTAATTTGAGTCGCCAGAGCGCTGCACTAACACCATTAAATAATTACTTATGGGCGATCTGTAATTTTCTATTTCGCACTGCAGAAGGGAGATTAATTTTGTTGCGATGTTCAACGGTGCGGAAAGTTCAAATGTGAAAAGGTGAAATTGGCTCAGGACTGAAGCACTATAAAAATTGTAAAATCTCCGGGTCTCAGGTTAAGGTTAATTAAAAATGAATTGAAAACAAATTCCGACTGTGGAAGCCGTGCTTACGGGCTACATACACATACCGTCCGTTTCGGGCGTAGCGGCCGGAGCATTCGAAGCTACGGCTACAGCTACCGGAACTCTCGGCCTCCGAGCCCGGAACGGACGGTTAGTCTACATAGCCCGTAGCTTCTTTTGATTCTTCAGTGTGGTGTATTTATATCAACTTGGGTCTTTGAAGTGCACCGGTAAAAAAAAGACACACTGGATCTAGAGTCCAGACTCTTAAAAACATCGACAAGAAGTACTCTTGATTCAATCAGAGTCAAGCTTAAATCAAGCGAACCAAGCCTCTTAATTTAAGCGGATTTCATGTTGATTCAAGCAAAAATCCGATTAAATCAAGAGTATTTTTTATTGTAAATGTTTTCAAGAGTCCGGACTCTAGATCCAATGTGTTTTTTTTTTTTTTCCAGTGTGTCTTTAAGCACACATCTTTCAGCACCAGGAAGCTTTTTCTTCGACTAACTTTTCCACCTACTGCGCAGTTTTTTGTGCCTCTTGAACATTTTCATTTTTTTGAGTTGGTGTTTTTTCATTCCCACTGATTCAAAACTAGCTCAGTTTTACATTTTTAGGCTTTTTGAGAAATTTTGGTGACACAGTATTCCCAGGGGCCTCTAACATACCATTTTGAGCTTTTCGGCACAGAAGTTCCTTCTCTCGTGGACCGCCACGACCAAACTTGAAAAATTACCAGAATTGGGGCACAAGCAGAGTCGATAATGACGCGAATGAATATCCACTAGTCGCCACAACGTACCCCGGCAGCCGGCAGGGGTGATCCGGTGAGAAGAACGCGAAAAGAAAGACTTGTGCGGGAGGAAGTGGTGAAGCGAACATCCACTGGCTGGAAACCGCGGAGCACTGACAATAATCAACAACGAGGTCCCATCAGGGCAGCAGATGAGAAATAAACAAACACGCTGAGTCCCGAGTCGTTACGGGGCAAGAAAAAAAGCGGCCATTAGTCGACAACAATACGTCACGATGATATAATATGAGGTGCGGATCTATCGGATCGATTAAGACTGCGCTCGGATAAATACGCTGTTGTCAGCGGAACAGTAAAATCGTGGGGAAAAGGGACCGTTGATGCTGGATGCACATGCACAAGAAAGACCAGATCTAAGGATGGACCACTATACTGCCGTGCTAAGGAAGAACGCCGTATAAACATTCGAGAGTTGCCAAATTTCCTTCGATAAAATGTTTATTTTTGACGAACGCTATGAATATTTTGCCTTTAAATTTTCAGAAAATGTTGGTGAAATTCTGAACAAAATTATCTGGAAAATTGAAAGAAAAAGATCCACAAGTTTATCAGGAAATTCGCGTTTTATCAAAGAAAATTTGGCAACGCCTGAAGGTTTATACGGCGTTTTTCCTTCGCACGGTAGTAAAAGCTATTAAGCATTCTGATGCATGATCCCTCACCAAAATTTCTCGTATAACACCATTTGTGCAACGAAAATTACTGAAATCAACTCATAACTATGATATTTACTGTTTATTGACGCGTGAATTCAAACCTCCCCCGCTCATGAAAACCTAGTGGTCCATTCCCTGACATTTCCCCGATTTCCATGACACATTTGAGTAAAACTCCCAGAGAAATGAAATTTGCAATATGCCAAAAAAGACATGCCTTGAAATGGTTTTTACGCAAAATTTGTTGTCAGATTCATTTTAGGCAGCAAATAAAGATGATCCGACAATTTTTCCCTGAAATTTTCGTCATTTCTCCAGACATTTTCAGGTTTTCCCAGACTTTTCAGAATTCCCTGGCATTTCCCACTTTTCCCGGTATTCCCTAACAGTGGCAACCCTGACCACCATACAAGTCCCGAATTTACAGGGTGTCTACTAAACTTTAATTTTGGATTTTCCTGATTTTTCCTGATATTTTGGACGAGATTTCCTGCTTTTATGCGCGGCTAAATTGACACTATAGCTTGATATGAAAAATCAACATTTTTAACAAAAAAAATCAAGAGGTTGGCGAATTCTCTGGAAACTGCTTGAGGCACTCAATCCCTGATACATGACTGATTATTATAACAACATTGAATTTCCTGATATTCTCCGGTTTTTACTAACGGTACACACAATGTTTGAGCATTCTTAAACTTATTTTCTCATCAGCATTTCACGTATATAGAGCACGAGATGAAAAATAAAATAAAAATCATTATAAAATGAACAATTACACGAAGTAGAGGAGGCTTGAGACACGATTGTGACAACAACATGGTTGTGAGACACCATGGCAACACGGCACAGTGAAATCAAATTCAAACTCACCTGAAACAAAGAAATGACAAAATTATCAAAAACTGGAGCCAAGAAACCAGAATTCCAGGATTCCTCAATTCCATCAATTTCCAGGGGCTCTCAGCCTTTCAGGCGCTCAGGGTGTCTACTAAAACAGGTGGGCAAAAAATCGGCACTTTTTCAGTACATTCCAGAAAAATTCAGTACCTCAATAGAAAATTCGATATTTTTTCAGTGCCTCCATTTGACGAAGTTCGAAAAAATTCAAAAATTTGAATCACCCGCTCAAATTGAGACAAAAATGACCAAAAAATGAAAAAAGTTCGGACCTTTTGTGGAATTTCCGCACTTTTTCAGTACTTCCGGACCCCCCTTAAAAAATCGGTACTATTTCCGGACTTTCCGGGAATTCCGGATTGGTAGACACCCTGGGCGCCCTGCCCCCATCCCACAGAAATAATATTCCATCTGTTATTTTTCGAGAGAAAATCGGCGGCAGAGCTGACTCGTATACAAGGGAGATACCCTCTTACGCGACTTCATTGTCCAGGGATGTCAAACTAATCGATATTCAAATTACTCGTTAGTTGCTTCGCGAATCTGAGACGCTCCAGGCTCTGGGCGCCAGGAGTGGGGGGAGGGGGGTCGAGAGGGGGTCGATGGGGGGACACCTACCGGGGGACCGGAGGCCGGTAGGCAAAATTAATGCAGTCTCTGAGATAAAAAGGGAAAAAAAGCGGGCGTGTTTTCGCTGTGTGTGGAATAAATAAAGTCTGAAGCCTGGGGATCCGGGGTTGCCACTTGGTGGAAAGCAGAATTTCCCCGAGGAAAAACATGAACGCTTGGTGGAGAGCAGAATTTCCTCGAGGAAAAATATGATTGAGACGAATTGGACTGAGTTTATCAGAGAGGAACCAACCCACATCAAACTGAAACTGAGAAAAAGAGGTTTGAAGTTTTATTCCTCGATAAGACTCGATACGGAAAGTAAAGTGCGAAATCAAAGTTTCATACGTGCTTTTATAATTTTCGATCAGTTATAAAACGACGGGTAGAAAAAATTATGAAAATTAGTACCACTGGATAATTTGAGTTTATAGGTTGGCAGCCCTTTTAGGTCCCAAGAGCTACATGCCCTGATCAAACCTATCCTCCAAATTTTCGAGTAGTCCATACTTTCCCTATAAAGGTGCTCTAAACTGAACCAACGGGCCGATTATTGAAATTGATAGACAAAGCTATAGACAAAGAAGACAAAAGAGATAGGGAGGGATCTTATTGGTGGAAGGTGGTTCCAATGGACAAAGGAAGTACGTAATAGACTAAGTAACGGTAACCCACGAGGGACCCGATAGTTAGTCCATTATTTTCTCCCTAAGTCTATAGGAACCACCCATTTCAACCAATAGGACAGCTCCAGACTCACTATGTCTTCTTTGTCTATCGCCTTGTCTATCAATTTCAATAATTCGACTCGCAGCTCGCGCTAAATCCCTCATAAACACAGCCTGAGACCCGGCATCCGCTCTAGATATCGGTGTCAGCTCTTGGGAAAACGACAACAACGGGAGGATAGTGCTATGCGCGCATAAACATCCCGACATCGGGAGCATGGGAAGGTCGTCCCGGGAACATCTCACACAGCGAGCTGACACCGGAGCATCTTCCACTATTCCCCCCACCCCGCGCCCCATAAATACACCCCCCACCCCCTCGCGGTGGAGGGGAGGAGGGAGGGGCGGAATTAATTATGCAGTTCCAGATTGGCCGTCAGCCGGAGCGATCAAATCAAATATTCCAGGGCGACGATAAGGCTGGAATTGATTTTCGACCTGAAATTACCCGACACGAGAAAATCGGATCGAAACCTATGCTGCCGTGCTAAGGGAAAACGCCGCAAGAACATTCGAGCGTTGCAAAATTCCTCCTCGGAAAATGGTTTTTTCGAAGAAAGTTAGGAATATTTTTCCTTGAAATCTTCAGGGGCTTTAGGTGAAATTGCAAACATTATATGACAAATTAGAGGAAGAATACTTACAAATTTTCCCGAAAATTCTTAATATACCGAAGAAAAACTGGCAACGCCCGAAGATACGTACGGCGTTTTCCCGTAACACGACAGGATGACGTTGCTACCCGAAATTGGATGAGCTGACAGGGAGCGGGTTCCAAAAATCCATAGATCGCACCTGATTCCCCTAGCAGGGTGTCTACTAAAACAGGCTGGCCGAAAATCAGTACTTTTATAGTACTTTTTCAGTATATTCCCAAGAAATTCAAAACTTCCTCAACAGAAAAATGCAGTACTTTTCAGTACCTCCAACAGACGAAATTAGAAAATTTTCAAAATTTGAATATCCCGCTCAAATTGCGACAAAAATGAAAAAACCCCGGGCTTTCTTGCGAAATTTTTGCACGTTTTCAATACTTCCGGACCGCTCTTAAAAAATCAGTACTATTCCCGGACTTTTCGGAAATTCTGGACTTGTAGACACCCTGCCTAGTCTCATATTTCACACCATTCCTCGGTTTTCCAGATCTGCAGACACTCTGAGAATCAATTATGCGATTCCAGATTGGCCGAAAGCCTCGTAGCGATCAAATCAAATATTCCAGGGTAGCGATAAGGTTGAAATTGACGTCGACCTCGTCCGCTCCTGAAGTACCCGACACGAGAGAATCCGATTGAAAAGTTGTGACGTTGATGCCGGAGCCGGAATGGCATCGACCGACAAGGAACAGGGTCGGTTAATTATGCAGTTGCAGGTTGAGCCACGGTTGGGGTTGAATGTCGAATATACAATTCCCGATGTGTGTGTTTTAATTGAGGGGGTTTGCAATATTCCTTCGACCCTCTTCCCCTCCTTTTGCTTAGAGTATGCCTAAATAAGGGAGAGTATTGCCATCTCTGTGCCGCTCTCTGATTGGTTCATCAGTTTTAGGTTATCATGGAGCTCCAAAGTTGGCCCTATGTAAACAAACCCAATCATGAGGAATAGACCGTATTCGATAACGGTTCGATGTATCGTTTGGTTCAAAACAATAGAACATAACCTCAAACCAAACTTGAAGGATTTAAGTTGGAAAAACTGAAAATGAGAAATTTCCTGACCATTTCACTTTGCATTGGCATTTGGTACTCAAAAGAATAAAAAATCTGTTACAAAAGATCCGTTCTCTCAGATTTCTGAATTTACTTTTGAGGCTATGTTTATGTTTTGAACCAATCGATATCGATACAATCTCACCAATTTGATGTATCGAATACGATCTATACATGGATTGCATTTTGCAAAAAGGAACCAGGAGCATTCCAATGTCGCTTGGATTGTGCAACTTTGTTCACCTTGTAAATATTAACAGATCATCTAAACAAATATCTTCACTCCAAAATATGATTACCTCCTCTGGTGGTCCGTTCCGAGCGATACAATTCTGAAGATCTGGTCAATCTTGAAACACGTGGAGAAATCGGGAGATTTCAGAGTGATGATATTTTTTTCGATCTGAAGTATTATGTTTGTCATTAGTTAATTAATTTTTCCGGGAAAATTATTGTCGTAGTTCGGAGTCTGTCGCTGTACTCTCGTACTCTCGATGCTTGCTTTCTCACAATCAGCGTTATCCGGCTCGATCATGCAGTTGACCGTGGACTGATTTTCACTGCGTTTGTCATTAATTAGTTTGCTCTTCAAAATTAGAGGTGAGGGATTTTCTGATTCGTCTTGCAATCAGCCGCGCGAGTTATGCGATTAATCGAAAGAAAGTCTATCTTTCAATTCTTCGATCGTATCGACAATAACACAGCTACTCTGCCGTACCAAGGAAAAACGCCGTAAGTACCAACCTTCAAGCGTTGCCAGCTTTCCTTGGATAAAATGCAATTTTATTGGAAATGTTGTAAATATTTCTCTGCTAAGATTTCTATTGCTAATTTTTCAGGCTATTTTGTTCGTAATTTAATCGAAAATATTTGAGAACTTCTAGGAAGAATATTTATGATTTTACTCGAGAATACATGTTTATCTGGGGAAATTTGGCAACTCTCGAATTTTCATACGGCGTTTTTCCTTAGCACAGTAGCACTGATAAGCAATTGAGCATCACTGATTGGAATGTACGACAGTTCACCGCGGGCATTTCACCGCGCGACAATTCACCTCGGACATTTCACCGCCGCGACTTTTCTCCGCCACGACTTTTCACCGCCACGATTTTTCACCGCTCCACGACTTTTAAGGGGATTCCGCACATAATATTTTCACAAATATTTCCATCACACTTATCTCTTTTTGGAGATGTCTCCACAAACATTGGCTAAAATGAAAAAAACAGCCTCTGATGGTGCATGTTGGGAAAAGTTGGCGCAATGACTTTTCGCTGGCTTTTTTAAAGTCAATCATGACGGTAGAAGGATTCAGCTGTGGCTTCAAATGCAATAAGGCCTCAAACATTCTTGTGTATGTCTCCTCCGTTTTGTCTGGTAGCAACACAAACACAACCGGTAGAACATAAGATTTCCTTTCAACATGAATTGTGTACAGCTGTTCAAATAAATGAGGCGCTGACGAGAAAGTTCCATCGCAAAACCAATGGTCGGCATCTCGTCGTCATGGTTTCGCATCTCTTGGGTTTTCCCTAAGACCGCTCAGGTAGACAAGGGTCATCCCCCTTTGTTTACTCCCTTTCCCATTCTCCTTTCTGCACTGCCTGGCATTGTGGCTGTGAAATAACGTGGCGGTGTAAGGTCGGAGCGGTGTGAGGTCGCGCGGTGGACTGTCCGCGGTGAAGTGTCGCGCGGTGAAATGTCCGCGGTGAACTGTCGCCGGACGCACTGATTGGTAGAATTTACCATTCCTTAACACTGTATTTCACACAGCGTCAATTTAGAGTCAATTCTGCCAGGAGAAAGGTAAACGTTACTACATACTGGTGCAGGTAACCATTCCTCTGGCAGAATCGACTTGAAGATTGGTAGAATTTACCATTCCTTCACGCTGTATTTCACACAGCGTGAAGGAATGGTAAATGCTACCAATCTTCAAGTCGATTCTACGTGTGCGATTCTAGTGTGTGAAATACAGCGTAAAAGAATGGTAAATTCTACAAATCTTTTTTATCAGTGATCATTATAAAAATAAAATATTTTCCTTTATTTCAAACCAGCGATCTGCATGCTAAAAGTCTGTCCAATGGTTTTACTTACTGGGAATTGTCGGTAATTTAACTGTGTTCCCAGGTAATTTGCCGTGTTCTCAGTTAAGAGTACAGATTTTCTTATTTTTTTCTCTTTCATTTTTTCCTTTTCCGTACCAAAAACCGTTTCACTGCGGGGAATCTCGAAGAAAAACATCAGTATTATTTACTTCCTGTCCATCCGAAAGTACTATTATCTTTTTTAATGCATTGATGGTTGTTTTCTTTCTTTTGCTTTATTTTCTCCTCAGGCCACCACCTGACTACAGTTTTTATATCGTTGAATGAACCTCACTCACGGCGCTATTTGGTTTAGAGTTTCCACCAAAACCGTCGAGCGGAATTTCGCTTACTGGACAAGGAATTTTCTCGATTTAAATCAACACGTTAGAAAAGTGCCGTGAGTTCTCACTGATCGCCAATCACTTGCAGCACATGCGGCAAGGCGTGAATGATCGATTATTGATATTTTCCCATTTAAAACTTTGGCAAAGAATCGATTATTTCGGTGTTCGTTGCGAACACCCTGTTTATTGATCTTTTCCCTCATCCGATATTTCCCCCATTTAAAGCTTTGGCAAAGAATCGATTATTACGGTGTTCGTTGCATACACCCTGTTTATCGATCGATCCTTTTGCGTCGGTTCGAATGGTCGATCAATCGATACATCGCAAAGCACGCCGCGCCGCTGATTGCAGCGATGCAGCGTGCGGCGCGTTAATTGGGAGCTCGCCGAATCAATTAACCCCGTTCGCGGAATCAGTGTCACTTATCAATAACCACTTACCACACGCTGACTCTTGACTTTTTTTGCATCTCAACTCTTGACTCTTTTTACATCTAAACTCTTGACTTTTTTTCGTGTCTTTTTCATCTTCTTTCTCTATCGAGCGGTTTTTTCCTGCCGGATTAGGTATTTGCGATGCGTTCGGGGCGCATCACCCAAGTTACATCCGGCATTCTTTCAGGGCGCTTCTTTTTAAGGCAACCGGATACATTACACCAGAAGGAATTCATTCTATATTAACTGTCGCTGAATTTCTGGGGATGTTCCCGGCCTGTTAAAAAACATGAAAAAATTCCCAGCCTATTCTCTGTTACTTCCTTAACCCTGCTTTATGAAAACTAGAGTACCTTTATGGGGGACAGTATGGACAACTCGAAAAGGAGGTTAGGTTTGATCAGGTCATGTAGCTCTTGGGGCTCAAAAGGGCTGACAACCTATGAACTCGAATTATCCAGTGGTACTAATTTTCATAATTCTTACTACCCGTCGTTTCATAACTGATCAAAAATTGTAAAAGTACGTATTAAACTTTGATTTCGCATAAATTTTCTCAATTTCAACTAAGTCTTAATCTTAATCCTTAAAGACGCACGTTTCCAATGCGCTGTCGGTCGTATTGATTAATCTTTCAAATGCATAGGTTGGCAACGGCACTTTTCTAGTGACTTCCGTTTTACACGTTGTCGCCCTTTTGGGCCCTAAAAGCTACATAAATCAAGTTGTCCATACCCTCTCTATACAGGTACTCTAATGAAAACCGATCAAGGATCGTCGCGAATATCTTGTCAGCCTCTGTAGTACAATTTTTCACTCTCTCTCTTCAAAATTTGTGCGAGGATTGGACCACTAGATAAGATACGAATTTCAGCATTCTGATTCATGTTTCTTAACCAAAATTTCACGTAAAACACGATGCGCACAACGAAAATTACCGAAATCAACTCTTCCGAAGATATTTAATGATTCTTGGTGCGTGAATTCAAACCACTCTCTCATGAAAACTCAATGCTCTACGTGATTCACATCGCGCGCTAAACGTTATCATGAACGTCTCTGCGATGAAAAAATCTGGCAACCTCAATCTTGACGCTTTGGCTCAGCTGTAGCAAATTGCTTATAGTTTGAAAAACACATGGTGTGAAATGAACATTGCTCGATTGAGAAGCTTGCTGAAACCATTGAAGTGCGCGATTTGACTCACGTAGAGCTTTGAGTTTCTTGTGAGCGGGCAGTTCAAATTCCTTGTAACCAATATGTGAAATAAACACGTTAATATCTTCATTAAAGGTTGGTTTCAATCATTTTCATTGCGCGAATCGTGTTCTGCGTGAAATTTTGATTCAGAAATATGTATCAGAATCCTTTAATTCGTACCTTGTCTAGTGGTCCATTGATATCCCATCACCAACACTCAGTCACAAACACGACGCAATCCTTCCCTCAATCCACTCTCCCGGGAAGCGAAGCAAAACAGAGCGAGAAAATCGAATTCCGCGAAAGCTACGAAAGCTTTCACATTAAGTGCAAATGCACTCTCCGCGCATTTTTCAGACATCGGATGATCGATGGGTCACAACCGAATAATCCAAAAAAAAATGATTGATCTTAGCGAGTGAAAGTGTAAGAGTTTTTGTTTCGCGGCATCGACTTGCGCCGAGGATTTTAAGTTATTAATCATCTCGTAGGACGTGGCGCTGAAACGAAGAATGATGTTTTGAGGCGACGACAGAATGAGGTATTAATTAATCCAACCTCTTCGTCTCGGACGTACTAAGGAAAAACGGCGTATAAGCCTTCGAACGTTGCCAAATTTCCTTAAATTTTCACGAATGAGGCTCTAGACAAGGAACGAATGGAGATGTTGCATGTGTGAGGGATTTGCGATTTGACTGTTGATTCTTGGGTAAAAGTTCGCAAGAAACACGATGGTGCCACTGGTTTTCTCTGAAATTAACTCCCAAGCCCAAAAAAAGCTCTCAAGTTGAGGCCAAAATGGAGGGGATATCCCACCCTACCCTGAGAGTCCACCTCTACATCAAAACAAACCCTCCATGCAAAGATAAGGAGCAAATACATTAGCAGGGTTGCCGTGTTTTCAGTTGTGGAGTCCCCAAATAAAGTGGCAGCCCTGTCAATGTATTTGCTCCCTATCTTTGCATGGAGAGTTTGTCTTGATGTAGAGGTGGACTCTCAGGGTAGGGTGGGATATCCCCTCCATTTTGGCCTCAACTTGGGAGCTTTTTTTGAGCTAGGGAGATGATTTCAGGGAACACCAGTGGCACCATCGTGTGTCTCGCGAACTTTTACATAAGAATCAATGGTCAAATCGCAAATCCCTCACACATGCAACATCTCCATTAAAAAACTACGCAAAATGTTTTCTCTTCAAAAATAGTCCCTGGGTACTATATAGTTATCTGTATACATCTGCCAGTTTTTTTTAATGAATTCTACTCGCAATTTGATCTTCGGGACCTGATAATTGCGGATTAAAAGATGCATTTAACTTCCCTAAAATATAAAATTCTACCAAGGAAGTTTGGCAACGCTCAAATGTTGATACGGTGTTTTAACCTAACCCAACCTCCTACTTCCTGCGTCTCGCCTAAGGTTCGATCGTGTTTCTCGCGAATCACTCTGACTGAGTGCTTTTCTTGATGAGTCCATGTTTCCCGATAAAAATCTCGTAAGGAAAGATGGGAGGGGAGTCAAATTACTTTCTGGAATGTGTAAGGGAGTCGTTTTTAACCCGCGGTGCGGAAAAACGATCGGAAATGGGTTGAATAAGATGCGGTGTTGCCGACGTAACCTCCTCAGAGGCTTTGAAGGAGTGACGGAAAAATTGGAGACTTTTCAAAGTATACCAAAAATATATTCGAGGCATTCCAGAAACTTACAAGGAAATTCACGGACGCCTTGAAAATTTCCCAAAACTGGACATTAGCTCCTAAAGGTTATAAGAAACTTTGTACGATGTTTTTGTGTCCAATTTTTTTTTTTTGGTCCATTTTACATTTGTGCCAAGTAGTTAGTTTGGCCCAAAAGAAAATTTGACCCAATTTTCTTAATCCTATTTATTATTTTGTCCTATAATTATCCGTCCAATGATCGGATTATTTTCGTCCAACTTTTAACGTAGGTAAATGTTAGAGAAAGGAAAAATACCTGGTGTCTCAAGGGTCGTCATCGTTAGGACCTGGGGATCCAAATGTAATTATTGCCGGAGCCATTTTGTGTAATTGACTTGCAAGGTCTTTAATACTGACTGGTACCTACTTTTTAGTTGGCAAATAACCCTATTCAAGTTTTCCGAGTTAATTCTTAATTTAAGTGTACTTTCTTTGTTTTTAGCCTAATTTTCATTATCATTTTAATTTGTGCATTATTTGAAAGTTGAAAATTGACGAACAACACCTCTTTTGGCGTAAGCTTATCTTGGTCTTGGTATACGGGTAAATTCTTAGGAGCATTTTTTTTTCTCTCCCTCTTTTCCCATATTTTTCCCTTTTTTGGCCTGAGAGGTGGGCGTCCCCCCCCCCCTCCACCAGTGACGCGACGATGAATTTTATACAATGCATACATGATTCCTTCCTCGAAACACTCCGAAACACGCTACCAACCAACGATTTACCAACCGAGCCATGTGTCAACCATCATGTCCATTTTCTCCGACACAGTCCGACACCCACTTCTACGCGATCCTGCGGTTTATCTCGCGGCACTCCCATTGTGCGCATTAAATTATGCATGAATTTTCCTCGCTTGCCGTCGGAAATCTATTAGATCCATCACGCACTCTTGACCACATCCGCCGAAAACCACTCATCTCCCACAGGAACTGCACTCAAAAACGCGGTTTTCGCAATTAACCGAACGACGACTCTTGAAAGCCCGTCCAACCTCTATCAAAAACCACTTATCTAAACTAACGAAACATACGTTCGAGCGTGGTTCTTTGCCATACGATAGCTCTCGAAGCCTCCACGAGTGTCGGTCGGTCTGGGGCACATTCGCGGCTCTGCTTAGTGTTTACGGTACTTGAGCCGGATTTTCACGCGTCTCCGCCGTCGCTGACCAAATCGATCGATCATATCGATATATATCGATATATTTTGATTGGAATCTATAACGCCGCATTAAAAGTATCGAAGTTCGATTCTAGGGTTGCTGTTCGATGTTTTTGCTGGTGTTTTAAGGGGCGAGGTTCTTGACGGGGCTGCACAAATTGTGGCGATGATGGTGTCCAGTCACTTATCACACATGGTTGCCCTTTTTTACAACTCAAAGAAAATCCGCTCGGTAAAATGTTCGGTTTCTTCATTCATCGTTGAAATATTTTCCAGTATGGTACCTCAAAAAAAAAAAAAAAAATTGTTCAAATAGGTATAAATCCATTTTTCGAAAGGGGGGAAAAATATCGAGAAATGGGGTTTTTTATGGGGTAAAATTCACCAATCGTTTTATTGAATTCACATGCTGAGGTGTTCATGGAATTTTTTCCAAAACTAACAATTTCTCATGTGATAATTCAATGAAACACTTCGTAAATTTTACAAATACGAACCGTCGTCGCCACATTCGGACGGGTTTACGGTCAATGCCACATAAATATCATTTTCCACGTGCATGTGTGGCTTGGTTCCTTTCTGCTTAACGCGGTTCGAATAATGGTGGCTTGGCTGTTTTTCCCTGACACTTTCGTTATTTTCCCTGACATTTCCTGGTTTTTCCTGTACCTCCTGACTGTGGCATCCCTGAACCGATTGATGTAGTTTCAGAGAAAAATTTCAGACACACTTGGTTCATTTAAAAAAAAATTACGCCTGCATTCTACGATAAAGCCCACTTTTTTGCTCAATCTGATAACGCAGCTCGCGGGTTCAAAGCCAAGTCTCGCTGACCGCGGTGCGGTGGTGTGGTCCAGTGTGAAGTGGGCTAAAGCCGAATCGCCAGCCTGCTTCGTGTCCGGCTGATTTGACTCCTGCAACGTTGCCGCGATGTGCACGTGTCCCAAATTTCCCATGCCATAATTTAGTATGATTTAAGTTAATCAACCGGTAGATCTGGCAGCTCTGTAGGATAATTTGACTTGAGTGCTCACGACGACGCGCGGCGGAGGGCACGTAATAAAAACGCTTTCCGATTAGCGAGAAATATTTCGTCACAGAAATAATTTGTTTGAATGGGCCTGTTGCAAGGTGCGGGGATTTGCAAATTGATGCCTGATTCTTATGGCAAATTTCACGAAAAGAACGATGGCGCTACTAAAAAACCTTGAAATGACCTCTCAAACTCAAAAAAAAGCTGTTTTTGGAACCGACCCATTCAAAACGGTCGCTTTTCAACCGCCATACTTGTGATTGGTGGATTCTATGCTTGTGACTACTTGTGACGTGAAATGATATGACAGACCTGGTTTCTTCATCACTTACAATGTATTTTCCCGTAAGGAAATGACAGCCGCTTTTCAAATGCAAATATTGAGTCAATCTCTAATTTTTTGATCAAAATTGAAAGCAGAAATGGATTCCTCGTACGTTTAAATGGTTAGAACCTTCATTAGATAAATAAGAACCGACGGGATAAACCCTATTTTTAAGGAAGACTGTAGTCAATGGGCGATTGTTTACATCTGCTTAGTGATAACAGACATGGACATTAGCTCAATATTTGGTCATTTTCATGAGTTTTTACTTGTTTGTCACTATTTGAAGGTAAGTTTATTTTGTAAATCAATTGTCTAGTGTCTTAGGATCATGTTAAAAGCTGTAAAGGTATACTTTGTTACTTATTTATTCAGAGCACACTCCGGCAGTCCAACGCTCAAACCCTGGATGTTCTCTCAATGCGTGTAAATCATTCTTAACTCTTCAACAAACATCTCAATATCATTCAGAACGTTCCCACGTTTTATAAACTTATGTTATTTTAAAATCCTGTGTGTTTTAAATGTAACACTATACAGAAAAATTTATCGATAAAGTCTGGTAATCGAAGAAGGATCCTACGTCTACTTTCCTTGCCTCCAGCTAAAACATACCGGTCTCCTCATCTCATCAGTATTGTCAAAGGTAAGTTTTTTTTATCATCAATGATTGATACTATCATTTTGGTGTCTTCAGTGAAGCATTAAAGGGTGAAATAGTAAGATATAACAACTGACTCGCTACATCCAGGTTTGAGCGTTGGACTGCCGGAGTGTGTTCTGAATAAATAAGTAACAAAGTATACCTTTACAGCTTTTAACATGATCCTTAGACACTAGACAATTGATTTACAAAATAAACTTACCTTCAAATAGTGACAAACAAGTAAAAACTCATGAAAATGGCCAAATATTGAGCTAATGTCCATGTCTGTTATCACTAAGCAGATGTAAACAATCGCCCATTGACTACAGTCTTCCTTAAAAATAGGGTTTATCCCGTCGGTTCTTATTTATCAAATGAAGGTTTTAACCATTTAAACGTACGAGGAATCCATTTCTGCTTACAATTTTGAACAAAAAATTAGCGATTGACTCGATATTTGCATTTGAAAAGCGGCTGCCATTTCCTTACGGGAAAATACATTGTAAGTGATGAAGAAACCAGGTCTGTCATATCATTTCACGTCACAAGTATGGCGGACCCGAAACGACCGTTTTGAAAATCCAAATTCTGAGGCGTTTTTAAGTTGATTTTTTGGGGGTTTCCGGTGATCAAAAAACTCCGGGAAAATTCCTGTGACATCAGGAGCCTTAGGTCTTTCGATTAAAGCAATAAAAAAAATTGGTGCAACAGGCCCATTGCGGGGTGCCACAAATGGCGGCACTGAGAGATCATTGAGGGTCGATATAGGGCACGAGTAGATCTTTTTCATAGAATTAGAATAGACTTCTAGGTTTTGGCAGGAGAAAATATACGGCTAGCGGAACTCAAAAACATTCTTAACTCAATTTATTCGAAAATGTGGGTTGGTTCCTTTCTGATCAACTAGGTCCATTATGATCCAAAGATCATTCTCTGTAACCGATGTTTTCCTCGCGGTGTCTTATAAGAAGACTTGGGGAATCCTTAAGCCTTAAAGGTTTCGAGCAGTGACGTCAAAGCTCTGCGACGAATGCGACAAAAAGAACACATAAGGTTTCTTGAACATTGTCAGATTTACCTTGAGGTTTCGAGTCATAATCTCGGGATCAACCCTTTCCCTCAATGAACTCGGCAACCCTTTTCCCTTTCATCGAGTCTCTCAACCTCGCGTGGGGCACACCGTGCACGTGTTTGGATTCTGAGGTTAAACCCGCGGTAAACAAACTCTCCCTTGCCAGAAAGCGAAAGGGTTCGTCCCGCAGGGTATCGACGGCGCACAGTGGATCGAGTCGATAGGAGAGGTCGGACATGAAATTCTTCACTTAAACTGCAAATTTTGATGTTTATTTTAGGTCATATTTGGTCATATTAGGTCATATTTTGATTCATGTTTTAGGTTTTTAGGGGTGGTTCTAGGAGAGACTTTTACAAGAAAACCACCTTTAAAACCTCCTATTTGTATACACGGAGTTAAGGGAGTTTAAAGATTCCAAATGGAGATGTTGCATGTGTGAGGGATTTGCGATTTGACCATTGATTCTTATGTAAAAATTCGCGAGAAACACGATGGTGCCACTGGTTTTCTCTGAAATCAACTCCCAAGCTCAAAAAAAGCTCTCAAGTTGAGGCCAAAATGGAGGGGATATCCCACGCTATCCTGAGAGTCCACCTCTACTACATCAAGACGAACTCTCCATGCAAAGAATGGAAGCAAATACATTAACAGGGCTGCCACTTTATTTGGGGACTCCACAACTGAAAAAACGGCAACCCTGCTAATTTATTTGCTCCCTATCTTTGCATGGAGGGTTTGTCTTGATGTAGACGTGGACTCTCAGGGTAGGGCGGGATATCCCCTCCATTTTGGCCTCACTTTGAGAGCTTTTTTTGAGCTTGGGAGATGATTTCAGAGAAAACCAGTGGCACCATCGTGTTTCTCGCGAACTTTTACATAAGAATCAATGGTCAAATCGCAAATCCTTCACACATGCAACATTGCAACATCTTCATTAGGGAGGTCGGGTCGGACATGAAATTCTTCACTTAAACTGCAAATTTTGATGTTTAATTTGTCATATTTTAGGATTTTAGGGGTGGTTCTAGAAGAGACTTTTACAAGGAAACCACCTTTAAAACCTCCTATTTGTATACACGGAGTTAAGGGCGTTTAAAGATTCCAAATTTTGTCCGAGCTCTCCTATTGACTCGATCCACTGTGCGGCGAGAAGGACGGGTAAGTGGGTCAAAGCTTCGCAGGGACAAAACTTAACCGGACACTTTCGTTTTCATTAAGTTTCGGGATTAATGGGTTCGTCGAACGTGTGTTTCGGGGTTGAATTTTATAGAATTGCAAATGTAATCCGACACGTTCGAAGGCCGAGTCTCATTCTCATGTCCGATTTTCACGCGGATAGCACGCTTTGTGATACATCGTTTGATCTGCCATTTAAACCTATGGAAAAGGATCGATTGTTAGGGTGTTCGCAGCGAACTTTGCGATATATCGATTGATCTGCCATTTAAGCCTATGCCAAAGGATCGATTATTACGGTGTTCACATAATCGATTCTTTACCACAGCTCAAACAGGGAAATATCGATGATCGATCATTCACGCCTCGCCACTGTTTGGAAAACATGATGGGTGGCATTGTCTGTCGCGTTGGTGCACAAAATGGCTTTATGGTTTAGTCCGTAATATGCGTGGGACAACCTGATCCATTAAATAATGTCTACACGGAAAAAACAACTTAGCGCTGAGCCCGAAAACTTAAGGTGAAAGAGCGCCAACTAGAGGTAGTTTCCTTCCTTTACAGAAGTTAGTTCAAATTAAATTTAAAAAAAATGAGGTGTTTTCCTCAAGACTGCAGGAATACTTCACACATTGCGCCTAACACAGTACGCTCGCTAAGCATATACGCGCCTACAAGAGTGCAAGAAACTTCACGCATTGCGCCTGACACAGTGCAGCCGCTGCTCGCTGGTCGGCGCGTAAAGCATGTTAGCGCCTACAAGAGTGTAGGAATACTTCAAGCATTGCATGATGCGTCAAACAAAGTGCGGTCGCTGGTCGGCGCGGCGTGAGAGTGAATTTGACCTCCAAAAAACTAAAAATTCAACTTGATTATTTTGGATCGAGGGTTTGTTTTCCAAGTCAAGTATATTAACAGACTTAAGAATTTAATAAGGGTGTCTTTTTTGGTAACGTTGCATGGTGGCAACGATCATGGTGTCAACAAACCAAAAATCTGATCATGGAGTCAACGATTTTTGACGTCGTGATCAAGCAGTAAAACGCAAAAATGGGCCCTGAGCATGATGTCAACGATCACGGTGTCAACAAACAGAAAAATATCTTCCTTGTGAGTAAAATTAAAAAATTAAGTGTACAGGAGAGGTCTGGGTCACGTATAGTTGGATTAGGTTAGTTTAGGTCAGGACATGTACGGTTAGATTAAGTAGGTAAGGTTAAAGTTATGTAGGGTAAGGTCGGGGAAAGTTAAGCTCTGTGAAAGTGGGATAGGTCTTGTAAGGTGAAGTTGGGTAAGGTTAGGTAAAGTTGGGTAAGGTTAGGTAAAGTTGGGTAAGGTTAGGTTAGGTAAGGTTAGGTTAGGTAAGGTTAGGTTAGGTTATGTCAGGTTAGGTTAGGTTAGGTTAGGTTAGGTTACGTCAGGTTAGAGTAAATAACACAAGAAAAACAAGACTTGAAATTTAAAAGGTGTTATTGAGGCAAGTTTTAAGTTTCGTTGACGTCGTGATCGTTGACACCGTGATCATTTTTCATAAGGGTCAGAATTTTTTATTTTTGGATGATCATGGTGTCAACAAAAACTTAGAAAAACTGTTTGTTGACACCATGGTCGTTTACACCATTCTACGTAATCCCTTTTTTTATCAGGCACTTTTTGTCCCTCCTTCACCCAAAGTGTTAGGGCTCAGCGCAACGTTGTTTTTTCCAAGTAGGTATGTATATTTTGTGTTTAAGGGAGGGAGGGGGGGTTGTTTCAACTATGGTAGGAACAGTGCTGCCATTTCCCGGAAGTAATCTCGAAATTCGGAACTTTTTAAATAACCGGAACTTTTCCTGGAATCTTCTGAATCTCCGGAATTTCCTCGAAATTTGCAGTTCTTCACCAGTTTGACTATTAGTCTGATCAAATTAAGGGACTTTTTGATCAAATTTGACGATCTTTGGAACTAAATCCGGGCGTTTTTCGGAATTTTTGAAAAGATCGGAATTTTTCTCTTAACTTAGGCAAATCGGAATATATTTCCGGAAATCGGAGTTATTTCGGAATCATTTGATAAAATGAAACGGCAGCACCGAGTAGAAATTCAAGAGATACAGAAAATCCAAGCAAAGACGAAAATTCCTGTCCTTTCATCGATTTTCCAGGAAAACTCATAACACGAACCTTCCCCCCCCCCCCCCCCCCCCCNATATCAGCTATCCGGAGTCCGACAAAATTCCAGCCGACGGAACTGACCTATTTACCCGCGGGCGGGGGAGGAGGGTGGTTCTTATAGCCATTCCGAAACAGCTGCGCAAGGGGGTATTTCTGGACCCTGGAACCGGAGGGGAGGAGGAGAAGGCGGCGCACAGTAGATCGAGTCGGTCGGACATGAAATTTTTGACAAAAACTGCAAATTTTGATGTTTTATTTCGTCACATTTTAAATTCCAAGGGGTGCTTTCGGTAGAAAATTTTACGAGGAAACCAATGGAGACACTTTCAGAACCTCAAAATTTTGTATACATGGAGTAATAAGCTTTTAAAGTTTCCAAATTTTGTCCGACCTCTCCCATGACTCGATCCACTGTGCGGCGGCACCGGAAACGGGTGAAAAAACGAGCCGCTGCGACTACTGCACTTCCGCTATTTCTCCGTGGCGATAAACTGGAGACCCCCTCTCCCCCCCCCTCTTCCAAGGGTTGGGGATGCGGGGGTGCAATAACGCCGAGATCTTAATATCCTGCTCCTGAACGGCTCGGCCGATAACGCTCCGCATTGAACTCGCGGTTTCGATCGACCGGTCACGAAAGCCGGAGATACCGCCACGGTTGGTCTTCTGCCGCGCTCAGGAAGAACGCCGTATGAGCCACTAGGCGTTGCCAAATTTCCTTCAAAAAACACCGAATTGAAAATTCGTGTATATTTGGACCGCATTAAACAGTAAGGAGCCAAGCCACATCAGCTATTGCCGAATGTAACTGGGCAATTAAATGGTTTACGAGAGATTCGTGCGGATTCCTTTAAAATTTTTAGGGAATTTGCTTCAAACTATGGAGAATTTTCAGTGAACTTTGCACAAAAATCCGCACAACCGTTTTCACGTGAAAAATTAAATTGCCCAGTTAAATCTGGCAATAGCTGATGTAGCTTGATTCCTCTCTGTTTAACACGGTTCAAATCTTCTAAGATTTTTCGGAGCATTTTGTTCGAAATATGATCTAAAAAGTCTGAAAATTTCAAGGACAAATGGACCGCGTTTGACAGAAAGGAACCAAGCCACATCAGCTATTGCCAACTTTAACTGGGCAATTTAATTTATCATGGGAGAACGTTTGTGTAGATGTGTTTAATAATTTTAAGGGATTTGCTTCGTAACATGGAGAAAATTCACTGAAATTTGCAGGAAAATATGCACAACCGTTTTCACGTAAGAAATTAAATTGCCCAATTTAATTTGGAAATAGCTGATGTGGCTAGGTTCCTTTCTGTGTAACGAGGCCCACATATTTGTCGCAGGCCAATAATCAAATCAGGCATTTTGTTGAATGCCTGGGTAAATAGGCAAATATTTTCTACTACATTAAAAAACGAATCAGTTGCTCAATTTTAACGATTAAAGCCCTTCAATATGTGGAAAAGAATGCTCGGGAGAATTTAAGACCATTTTAAGGCCGTTTCAATGATTTTCAGACATTAATGGAGCATTTATCTCGACATTTGCAATGTTCCGGAAATAAATAACAAAATATTTTTAAATTCTATTTCTTAAAAGCCAATTGAATGGTGAAATTTCACGGGAATTCTCAATTTGAACGAAATTCTTGTTTAAACATCGAAAAATTGAGAGGTCTACGTCAAAACCATAGAAAACTTCATATATCTGCAAAATTTGACGAATTATCCGGGCATTTACCTAAGTGCCTCATTTCACTATTCGCCTGCGCCACATTCATAACTTTCTTCAGAAATGGATATTTTCTGAGAGGAAATTTGGCAACGTTCGAATCCTCATGCGGCGTTTTCCCTTAGCACGGCAGTCTTGCTTCAAGGACTTTTCCCATCCGCCGTTAGCAACTTCGCGCGGAAATGGGTGTTGGGTGAGATGAATGGAACGTTACTATATGGCGCTGGCCCCCCCCCCCCCCCTGGTTCTAATTTAGAAAATGGGAACTGAACAGACTTTAACGGAGGGAAGCCGAAACATATTAAGATCGAACTGATTGTGAGTAGAAGATGTTAGTAGTTTCATTTCTTGATACTTAAAGACTAGGTGAATTGCATTTTGCAAAAGGAAACCAAGAGCATTCCAGTTTTGCTAGGATTGTGCTACTTACCCTCTTAGCAAAAAATTACTGAAATAATGCACGGCATTAAAATTTCGTCTTGAATTCATCGTTTATTCGGAGTAAAGATAAAACATATTTAGGTGCTTAGTTTATATTTGCTATAGGTAGAAAAAGTTGCACAATCTTAGGGAAATTGAATTGCTCTTGGTTCCTTTTCGGAAAATACAATCCAGATATTAGCGATGACGTTTTGTTCGGGCAATGGAGATGTTGTATGTGTGAGGGATTTGCATTTTGACCATTGATTCTTACGTAAAAGTTCGCGAGAAACACGATGGTGCCGCTGGTTTTCTCTGAAATTATCTCCCAAGCTCAAAAAAAGCTCTCACAGTGAGGCCAAATGGAGGGAATATCCCACCCTACCCTGAGAGCCCACCTCTACATCAAAACAAACTCTCCATGCAAAGATAGGGAGCAAATACATTGACACGGCTGCCACTTTATTTGGGGACTCCAAAACTGAAAACACGGCAATCCTGGCTAATGTATTTGCTCCCTATCTTTGAATGGAGAGTTTGTTTTGATGTAGAGGTGGACTCTCAGGGTAAGGTGGGATATCCCCTCCATTTTGGCCTCACTTTGGGAACTTTTTTTGAGCTTAGGAGTTGATTTCAGAGAAAACCAGCGGCACCATCGTGTTTCTCGCGAACTTTTACATAAGAATCGGTGGTCAAATCGCAAATCCCTCACACATGCAACATCTCCATTATTGAGCAGAATCCCTGAGTTGCCTCCGGAAGGGAGCTCTTTTCTGACAGGCTCTTTCATTTGAGATAAAAAGGAGAAATCGTATGAATATGGTTGGAATTTAAGTTTCGGACTCAGTTCATATAAGATACTGACCAGGAGGAAAAATGATTCTCTGTTGACTGAATTTAATCCCGTACAGTAGACTTTCTTACATGTGAATGAGTTCGTCAAACTGAAATTGATACACGGAGAGAAGTCGAGCAATCTTACCTGCAACAAAAAAAGAAAAGAAAAACATAAGTTAAAGAGTTACATCAAATTCTTTAAGTTTTTCAGTCAAATTATTAAAGTTCTTTAAATCAAATTCTTAATACTTCTAATAGAGAAACTAACGGCAATCCACGAGAGACCCTTTAGTTAGTCTATTATTTTCTCCCTTAGTCTATCAGAACCACCCATTTCAACCGATAGGATCATTCTATACTCCTTGTGTCTTCTTTGTCTATAGCTTTGTCTATCAAGTTCAACCATCAGCCCGCAGATGAGATTACAACATGAAAATAACAAAACTTTGGCGTAAAAGTCCATACTGTAATAACCTGAACTTTAACAGTGCCTACCTCAAAAGTCAGGGTTTACGTCAAAATTTTGAAATTGCTTCATCAGAATCAGAATGCCCGGAAAATTTGAACCGACATCGACATCAAAAAACCCAAATCAGCCCATCTGTGTCTGGAATATTGACCCCTAATTATGGGGCACAAAGCGAGAGCCTTCCTTCGATAAAATGCAATTTCGCTACATTGATGTATACCTAGTGGCTCGGAAAAAAGGTGTTTTCAGGAGAAAATTAACCCCAAGGAATTCAAATTTGATTTGTGATCAGTCGAAGGAGATTTGGCAACGTTTGAAGGCTCATACGGCGGCGTTTTTCCTTAGCACGGCAGTACACAGACTGTAATTTTTTTTCAGTGGACCTAAAATAATCGAGGAAATGAAGGCCTTGTGCGTTAGGTTCGGGCCACCCCTTCATCGGAACTTTTTTTCCAGCGAGCTAAACTCTCATTTTGCATCAGCTACACCCCCCTCTCCCCCCATTCATATTCTTCAGCGAGGCGAAAAATAGAGTCTTCATCCCCTAAACACCCGAGCGGAGCGAGAATCAACAGGCGTCGAGCGTTCTTTCGGTTTCTATTTTATTCGAACGTTCGAAATGAGTGATCCTCCGTGACGCAACACTCGACTTAATTTCCTAACGACGCCTTTACTGCCACTCGTGAGCCCCCCAGGAGCTGAATTTAAGTCCCCTAAACCCTATTACACCATATTAATTGCTCGCAGACGCCCTGTTCGACGGAGCTACTTAATCCTAAAAATAATCGTATTTCACTCTTCGAATTACTCGCACCTTCGGCTCGCGCTCGCTTGACTTTCAAAAAGCGGCGAGGGATTATTTTTACCCGCTCGGTGTTGTTTCGGAGACGAGATCTCGACGAGAGACCGGCACGTCTAGATCATAACTCGACGCTGCGAGGGAGGGTGATCAAAGCCTCGGGGCTCTCTTAACTCGTCTTGAACGCCGAGTGATTTAATCCCCCGTTTAATCGTTTTTCATTCTTACGTACTCCCAGAGGTTCTCCTCTTCGCCATTATATTCATTTCACTTTGAGCTTCGCTCCTAATCAGACAGAGTGTCGACACTGAAGAAGAATGGTTGTACTCTGTTCTTGTATCGAAAATCAGATCGAGTCAATTTTAACTCTACTCGTGAATCATATCCAGTCGAATCTTACATTATTATATAATATCATAATTTACACACACAAAAAGAAAATTCAGATCAGTTTGAGAGCAGTAAATGTATGTTTATCAATATCAGATCACTTGCAGAGTTTCAGCAAAGAATCAACAAAAAATACACTCTTCCAATCATTTTTATTAGCTGACGCCACGAATTCGAAATTCGAATTATCATGGCATTGAAAGGCGCGCCCACGCGCACCGCATGTATAGCGCCTTCGACATCCTGAACATACTGCAAGCTATACACCGTTATGCATACCGTCCGATATGCAAATTGCCTATACTGCGCCTGCCGGAATTTACACCGTGTTTTGAGATGTACCCTGTACCCCGTCCAGGATGGCAACATTTCATGAAAAATATAATCTTGAAATTTCACGTGAAATATTTCGTGAGATATTTCATGAAATTTCAGAAATTTCTGAAAGATATAGAAATATTCCGGTTCCTTTTCATGTTTCGCAAAGTGTAAAAATTGTGACTTTCCTCTATTTGCGTGCGTTTGCGTTCGGGTTGCATACTCTAGCCCCTGAAAACTATGAAACATTTCAAAGCCTCATGAAATATTTGACTGAAATTTCCAGCTTTCAGTTCTTTCTTACGTTTCATACCACCCTGACCCTGTGACCCTGTGTACCCGTGATCCAAAGATTCGGCGATCCTGCAGTTTCTGCTCGCCTGTAGCATTTTCCAATAAGCAGCAACAATCATCTTTAATTCTTGTTGAGCTTCGTGCGCTACTGCCTAGTATGTGTTAGGGGGCTGTGCCCCTTGGGCAGACCCCCAGAGGGCGCTTCGCCCTCTCTTAGGCCCACTTTGACAAAAGGACGACAAAAAAAATGTGAAGATTTTTATACCCGACTCTCATTTGTCCGATCTCCCTCTGGCCGGGAGCGATTAGACATAGGGAGTATGGAGCGGTCTTATTGATTGAAATGGGTGGTTCTAATAGACTAAGGGAGAAAAAAATAGACTAACTAAAGGGTCTCTCGCGGGTTGCCGTTAGTAAGTCAATTACTCACCTCCTTTGTCCATTGCAATCATTTGCCTCCACCAATAGGATCCCTCAATATCCTTTCTGTCATCTTTGTCTATCGCTTTGTCAGGGTGTCTACTAAAACATGCTGGCCAAAAATCAGTACTTTTACAGTACTTTTTCGGTATATTCCCGAGAAATTCAGTCCCTCCTCAGCAGAAAAATTCAGTACTTTTTCAATACCTTCAACTGACGAAATTCGAAAAATTTCAAAAATTTGAATTTTCCGCTCAAATTGCGACAAAAATTTCCGCACTTTTTCAGTATACTTCCGGACCGCCCTTGAAAAATCAGTACTATTTCCGGACTTCCCGGAAATTCCAGACTTGTAGACACCCTGTTTGTCTACCAATTTCAAGAATCAGCCCGCGGATGCGCACGGTGCAGAACACCGTGCTTATACGGTTTACATGACCGAACATTTTTCCTCGGTGCGCGGCAACACGGTAACGAGAACCGGAAACAGCGACGCGACGGTATCAAATCGGGAACCTGGGATCTGGGAATGCGGGCTTCGCATCCTCCCGTCGCAGAGAAAAGAAGAGAAAAAACTGATTGTGAATCCCATCTCGGGATAATTGGAGACTCGTGATGCGCGCGCTTCTGCGTCGGGATAACCCCCGTGGCGAGGCGTGAACGATCGATTATCGATATTCCCCATTTGAAACTGTGGTAAAGTATCGATTATTAAGGTGTTCGTTGCGGACACCCTGCTTATCGATCCTTTTCCATGAGTTTAAACGGCATATCAATCGATATATCGCAAGGTGATAACCCCTCGCAACGATCGATTATCGATATTCCCCGTCTGAAACTATGGTAAAGAATCGATTATTAAGGTGTTCGTTGTGGACACTCTGTTTATCGATCCTTTTCCATGAGTTTAAACGGCATATCAATCGATATATCGCAAAGAGATAACCCCTCACGTTCCGTTGGCGGCTTCGGGATCGACGTGTCGGCCTCTTCATCTTCCCGGCCTGAGCTCCATTCTGCCGTGCTAAGGAAAAACGCCGTATGAGTATTCAAGCGTTGCTAAATTTCATCTCAGAAAATATTTCTTTTCGAGGAAAGTTATAAGTATGGTTTCTTGAAATTTTCCAACTTTTTAAATGAAATTGCGAACAAAACCATCTGAAAATTCAGAAGAGGAATATTCCGAAATTAATCAGTGAGAACGAAAACACACCAACTCGGTAGCTCGAAAATGCTTAAGTTTCATCAAAGACAGTCAATTTTCAAGAAGGTCATTGATGTAAGCGCATCTGCTCCAACTTGGACCTTTGAAGTATCCTTGACTACTTCTGTTTCGGCACCAAAAATCTTTGCCTTTGACTGTCTCCTTCATGTATTGTGCAGTTTTTTGTGTGTCATGATTATTTTCATTTTTTCGATTTGGTGTGTTTTCGTTCTCACTGATTCAAATGAGAATTCGTGATTGGTCGAAGGAAATTAGGCAACGCCTGAAGGCTCATAAGGCGTTCGTCCTTCCTTAACACGGCAGCTTTAATGGTTGAAACGCGATAGGCTCCGTTCGGGGTGTCCTTAAAAGGGGTGCTCCGGCGGGGTGAAGGGTTGAAGATACAGCGCGGACCATTAGCTCGCGCCTACGAGCGGTTCCAACATCGATTCCGTTTAAGAGGAATTATTGATTGGGGAGTCCTCGTTGACACGCTGAACTAAAAATCTAAATTGAGTCTTTTTCAAGGGCCGGGAAGGAAGGGAGATAGAGGGTCGTCTGTGAAAAGTGGGTTCATCTGAAAGAGTTTCGACGAATTTTGAAGGGAACTCGATTTTGAAAATCTGACACTTACTGCTCTCTTCGCTATCACGGCAGCACAGTTAAAAATGTTTGTGTTTCAGGAGAGGGAAGCGAAATCTAGAGTCCCTATATACCCAGAGTTAAGACAACTCACTTTTGGTTGGGCTGAAAGTGGCCTAAAAAAAAAAAAAAAATTCTGATTGGTTCTCGCTCATGGAGGCCGAAACGAGTGCACCAAGATGGCGGTACCTCGAATGTGAACAAGAATAATGAAAATATTACCTAATTGTGGTTTATCAAGAGTAAATTGTTATTTCCATCGGTCCAAAATGAAGATAGATAAAGAAATTATTCACAAACCAATCTCATTTTCTTTTTAATTGATCAATTTGTTGATGTTGTTGTTTTTGTGTGACAGACATCGCAGGATTCCTGATCCTTATCCCTCAATATCGTTCGTTTGGGTGCATTCGTTTCGGCCTCCATGGCCAGCCAAGGCCGGCTGCCAGTCAGCTGATAATCGAGTTGTCTTAACTCTGGGTATAAAGGGACTCTAGCGAAATCAAATGAGCGCTAATTTATTCGCGCCAAAAATCAGAATATCAGAAAAATCCAAAATCAATTTGAGAAGTCGCACTCTGTTCGGAAAAATTAGTTTCCCCGAAAAAAGTGCGAATCACATAACTTAACGTAGCCGACGTAACGTAAGCAGCGTAAAACGCAAACGCCTCTTGTAAGATTACCGCGTATTAGCTCATCGCATTCCGTGTCCGACAGTGAATTCCTCGGCGAGCTCGCGGAGATGCGCAAGGACTCGACATCAACAACCTCGCGAAAGTCGCAAGTTGGCAAGTTTGCGGAGTTGGAGGTGGCTAGCGCATTGCCCTTTCCTCTCGCCATTGCCACCGCGCTGTCTATGCCGCCTCGTTCGGTGATGAACTTATTCTGCCGTGCTACGGGAAAACGCTGTATGAACATTCCAGAGTTGCCAAATTTCTCCGGATAAAACGTGTATTTTTGAGAATAGTTATGCATATTTTTCCCAGAAATTTTCAGATATGTTCGATCAAAGTGCGAACAAAATTATCCGAAAAATACAAATATTCAACATTTTTGCAGCAAATTCAGGGTGTATACAAGTCCGGAAATAGTACTGATTTTTTAAGGGCGGTCCGGAAGTACCGAAAAAGTGCGGAAATTCCGCAAGAAGGTCCCGATTTGTTTTCATTTTTTATCATGTTGGTCGCAATTTGAGCGAGAAATGCAAGTGTTTGAAATTTTTCGAATTTCGTCAATTGGCGGCACTGAAAAAGTACTGAACTTTCCTGTTGAAGAGGGACTGAATTTCTTGGGTAGGTGCTGAAAAAGTACTGATTTTTGAGCAGCCTGTTTCAGAAGACACCCTGGATATGTTCGATCAACTTGCGAACAAAATTATGTGAAAAATTCGAAAACAAATATTCAAAATTTTTTCAGTAAATTCGGTTCTCAGTAAAGGAAATGTGACAACGTCTGAGGGCTCATATGGCGTTTTTCCTTAGTACGGTAGTATTGTTCTCAAGTCGGCTCATCTCCGCGACGCAATATCCTCAAGAATCTCGCGCCAAGCTCGTATCGACCGTGAGCGTGAGGCTGTGCCTGGGCCGGGGTAATTGAACTCGGCAGGAAATGTCGCGTTCTTGGCGCCAACCCGGGGAAATTCGAAAAATCCCGCGCCCTTGGAGTACGTAAATCACGTTGTTTTCATTCCTCAAAATCCGAACGTACGTCCAGATGGATTTGCTGAATTTTCCGTTGAATAACGCGTTGCGACCAGTGGGGGATCCAGAGCGAGTTAAGGGGGGGGGGGTAATTGCTGATTTCATGTCAAGTGAGGGGTCTGGGGAGTCTCCTCCGGAAAATTTCCCAAAAAATAGCCCCTACCAGATTGAATTTTAAATAGCTACAGTATACAATTTGTGCAGTATTTGAAAGTGGAAAATTTACGAATAATACCCATTTTTGAGAAATTTTATTTTCATGTATGTGGTCAATTTCTTTGTGCGGTATTATGTAACCTTTGATTTCTTCTTCTTCTTCTTCTGTTGGTTTATTGGTTTATATTCCTTTCGTGGAACCTACAGCTATCTATGGACAAAATTTCATACTGGATATTATAGGAAATGTAGGGGCAAGGAAAGGTTTAAAAGATAGGGTAATTTGTTCATTCAAGCCGTCACCATTTTCACGTAGTGTCACTTTTTCGGTACATCCCCAAGAAATTCAGTACCTCCTTGACAGAAAAATTTCAGTACCTCCAATTGACGAAATTAGAAAATTTCAAAAATTGGAATTTTTCGCTCGAATTGCGTCAAAAGTGAAAAAAATTCCGGACCTTCTTGCGGATTTTCCGCACTTTATCAGCACTTCTGGACCGCCCTTAAAATATCAGTACTATTTCCGGACTTTCCGGATATTCCAGACTTGTAGACATTCCTGTAAGAACTTTTAACTTTACAGCCAGTTTTTCGATCAAAATTTTCAGAGAATCTGCGAGAGACAATGGACCACAGTTTGCAAAATTATCCATGAAATCAGATATCTGGATATAGAAACTAATGACACATATTGATGGCCAGAAAAAATTCCGGACCTTATACTTGCGGATTTTCCGCATTTTATCAGTACTCCCGGACCGTCCTTAAAAAATCAGTACCATTTCCGGACTTTCCGGACTTGTAGACTGCTGCTTACGGAGGTCCGACCGTTTTCCAGGCTTTCCCGCGTTTGGCAGTCCATCTCGAGCGATCACCAGGCGACCAGCGGAAGGGGGAGGGTCCAGATTGAATGGCTCCTTCGCATCTCGCGAGGATGAGCCCATGCTAAAGTGCGGGGGGCCGGAAGGGGGTCCCGGGGGAGGGGGAGGGTGGAGTCCATCACCGTGTGTTGCAGACACTTAATAACACATTTCACAGCTGAGAGGGCACAGCTCCAGCTCTGAGTCCGACCGGGCTCCAGTATTTCTGCCGTGATGGCCAAGAGAGCAGTAAATGCATTTCAGTATGAGCCATGATTAACCCTTGCCGTTATGTGTCTCGTGGCTCATCTCAACATGCCCTTACTGCTCTCTTCGCTATCAGAGAGCAGAAGAGAGCTGCGAAGAGAGCAGTAAGTGGATTTCTGTGTGAGCCACAATTAGCACATGCTGTTATGTGAATCGCGGCTCATCCCAGTATGGACTTACTGCTCTCTTCGCTATCGCGGGAGTTTTGGAGTCTACTCGGGCCCGGCTCGGTTTCTATGACTTGAGTCGCCATCGTCGCGTCGTAAGAAGTGCCACGCGGTGTTGCCACAGCATCCGCGGCCGGAAAACTTCGGTCACGACCTACAAGGACCGAACTTTGATTTCTATAAAGCAGGCAAGTTTCCGTTGAAGAGGAAAATAGTTTTCGGTCATAGGAATCTAACTTATAAAGGCTGCACACTAGAACCGGTCACTAGAAGTCAGACAAAATCTGGAAACTTTGAAAGTTTTATATTTCCGAAAATATAAAACGTTCAATAAAGTGTAAGAGTGGTTCTATAGGGGTTTTCGAGACATTTCCTTCCGAAAGCACCCCTTACAATTGAGTTTGTGAAGAAATAAACATCAAAATTTGAAATTGTGGCCAAAAAACCATGTCCGACCGCTTGTACTGGCTCATTACGCTGTGGGCCGTCTTCATGGTAGTGAACTTATATGAGGAGAGTGCGGACTCACCATAGTTTTTGTCTGAATCCCTTCGTTATTTTTTCTCTCACGATCGGTATACCTAGAGTCCGTATTCTTACAAAGAGAGTTGAAACAACGCGGCTTGTGGATGTCCTAAATGGGAATAAAGATTACACAAATCGGACGTTTTTTGTAATCTTTGATCAACCCATTCCCGAAGAAACGACCAGTGGACGGTCCCCGAGAAATGCATTCACCAATAGTCAATGTGCATCGCACTGGCCGACCGATGCTCCGTTTTCGGCGTCGCTGTGCCGACTGATACAGTGGACCTGGTCAATGGGAAAAGTTGGACAACATCTGGAAACTTTGGAAGCTCAAATTTTTAAAAATATAAAATAAACAAGTTTCAAAGTGGTTTCATTTTTCGAGAAATTTCCTCTCAGAAACACCTCTCAAAATTGAATTTGTGACAAGATAAACATCGAAATATGACATTTTAGCCAACAATTTCCTGTCCGACTTCTTCTATTAGCTCGGGAACCGATCAAAAACGTATTCGCATTGTCTTAACTCTCAGCATGAAGGGACTCTGCGTATACCTTTCCCTTCACGTTCGCTTCGGCTCGGCTCGGCAGCATGAGGAGTCCGGCACCGGGTCGGCTGGCCGGCCGGTCGGTCGGTGCCGTACCCTCCCGCCAAACCGGTCCCGAAAACCGGCGCATTCCGGACGCACACACACAACGATATGCAAATCTGGCACCCTGGCCGCGGAGTTGGTGCCGAATGAATGGGCTTGGGCTGGATGCTGGAAATGGCACTCAACCTACTTACGACCTCCTCCTCCCCCGCCCCCCATCTGGAGGCCGAGATGCACCGCGCTCGCACCTTCACCACCACACTGACACCGAGACGGGTTGTGAGTTACCACTCCCGGGAGGGGGGCGGGTAGGGGTCCAGGGGGTCGCCCCGGGGCACGCGATCAGCGGCCGGCCGACGTGCATGGCGCGGCGAGCGGCGACGCCGAAATCGGTGCATCGGTCGACCACTGCGATGCACATTGCGCATTGGTGGACGCATTCCTCGAGGACCGAGCACTGGTCGTTTCTTGCGGTGAGGAGGATTGTCGTATACTGGAAAAAAAACACATTGGGTCTAGAGTCTGGACTCTTGAAACACTGACAAGAGAGAGGACTCTTGATTCAATCAGATTTAAGCTTAAATCGAAAGGAAATCCGCTCAAATTAAGAGGATTGGTTCTTGATGTAAGCTTACATCTGATTCAATCAAGAGTATTTTTTCTTGTCGATGTTTTTAAGAGTCTGGACTCTAGATCCAATGTGTTTTTTCCAGTGTGATAGCGAAGAGAGCAGTGAGTGCAAAAATAAAGTTTTTAGAAAACGGCCTCAGAAGCTTCTAGCCGGAAAATTTTATTGAAAGAAGCCTCCGTTTTCTGTCAAATTGCCACTAATCGTCCGAAAGACTCCCAGAAATCGTTTGGATGATTAAGAATCGACCGATTGTATTTAAATTACATAAAAAGGGTATTTTTCATTTTCGTGCTAAGTTATTGTTAGGCAAGACAGCCGTAAGTGCTACCTTCTATAGGCTTTCGTGGTTGCGTTTTGGACCAAAGATATAAAGACGGAGTGCTCGTATCTAAAAGCACGGGGAAAAAGTGAAGCCTGGTTTGGCGCTGGGTGCTTGTGTGAGTGTGTAAATGAGCGCGGGAATCCATGGCGGCAAACGGAAATTTGATTGGAACTTGTCCTCTTGATTTTTCCACATTTCTTCTTCGAAACGTATTTTAAATGCCTAAAACGAATATATTAAGAAAGTTGGGACTGCGTCCTGCTATAATACACCTACTTTTGCTCGGTAACAGGCAGTAATCTCAGATAAAGTTAGTTTTTCTTCTGCTCGTGGTGGTTCTGCAGGTTCAAACAGGCCGTTACAGTTCTAGATGACCGTTACTCCCAAATGAAATCAATCTGTCGACGACGGACCAAAGCTAACCTAAAGCTAAAAAAATATGAGTGGGTAAGTGAATTTGGGCAAAAATCAACCTAGAATACTTTGTTTCCGCAATTTTATCTAGTTCCCGCCCTACATTTGAATTTCAAACTTGTCCCGATTTCGCCGCCAATCCTCTAGCCAATAGTAGAGGTGGTTGAAAAGAAGCTTCATTTTTTGCTTTTAGCCCTCCGTCTTTATGTCTTTGTTTTGGACACACAAGAAACGCATTTTCAGGTTAGAAATTCGCGTTTGTGACATCCATAAACCACGTTGTCTCAACTCTCCTATGAAGAGACTCAGGACTGATTTCGTGGGTATTTCGTTCTTGAGACAATCGATATGTTGCAGGAAAACAGTCAAAAATTCTTATTTGATGGATTATGCGAAAAACGTTCAATTTGCGTGTAATCTCTATTCCCGTTTGTGACATCCATAAGCCGCCTTGTCTCAACTCTCCCTATGGAAGGACTCAGGATTGACTTAGTGGCTATTTCGTTCTTAAGCTAATCGATACGTCGCAGGAAAATATTCGAATATTCTTACTCAATACTCTGTTTATCAGGTTACCTTACAGAAACTAGGCGATTGAACGGATCTGATTTTTTGCTGATCTACAAGCTTGAATCATCAAAACACGAGTTTATGACTAGCGCAACTGACCTCTTCTCGGTTTAACAAGAAGCGCCATTCATTTCGAGGAATACTCGATGGGCCGATTCTCATCTCACGTCGATGGGTCGGTATGCTGGCCTCTTTGGGTATGCTGTCGTGCTAAGGAAGAACGCCGTATGAACATTCGAGAGTTGCCAAATTTCCTTTGATAAAATGTTTATTCTTAAAGAAAGTTATGATTATTTTTCCTTGAAATTTTCAGAAGCTTTAGAAGAAATTGCAAACAAAATTATTCGAAAATTTGGAAGGAAAATACTCATATTTTTACCGGGAAATTCGTGTTTTATCGAAGGAAATTTGGCGACGCCTGAAAGTTCATACGGCGTTTTTCCTTAGCACGGCAGTATGTCTCGGTGATACCCGCATCCCACGAAGCAGGACGGAATCGTGTATGAAGCCCCGTTCACACCGAGGCGCAAATTAACCGACGCTACAGACTACACCCCTCCCCCTCCCACAGCGTTTCATTATTCGCGGTGGAAAAGTTCCACTTGTGGAGAGAATAATTGCAATCTCAGTCCTTTGAGTACAGAGAAACGATGTCACTTTCTGATTGGTCTTCGAGTTTTAGGCTTTAATGGTAGCCTCTCCAATACTTGTTTTGGGCTAATGTGGACAAAGAAGATGGCGACAAAATAGACAGGGATGTAAGAAAAAACACTAAGGCCGGAATTTTAAGACGTTACTCGAAACTTCCTCGACTCGAGATTTCCTCAACTCGAGGAACCTCCAGAACGGCCTCGACTCGAAACTCACTCGACTCCAGAAAAAACTCCTCGACTCGAAAATCTACTCAACTCGAAAATCTCCTCGACTCGAAACTCCGTCGTCCAAAAAAAAAAAATGGCTTCCAGGTGAGAGAATGACGTTCAACGTCAATTAAAGAACAGATTAGGAATTTATTTGGAATAATAATCATGGAAAAGTGCGTCAAATTAAACTTTAGCGGCTACTTTCATAAATTCCCGGGCCATGAGTTAATTTCTGATTCATCCGCTTGAGTATGCATTCGTGAAATGGTGACTGGTGAGAAGGCGGCCCCGGCCATTCATTGTATTTGTTTGTTTGTTTATCAGTGCCAATCCTTTTAATTAATTGTTTCAAAGTTAATAATTCGATTTCTTAGTGGTTTTTGTGTTTCTTTATATGATATAGCCCTTTGTGTCATAGTTCAAGCGTTCAATGGATCCTAATCGTCTTTGAGAACACGGCTAAACCCACACCACAGACGCTTAACATTCATGCGATTGAATGGAAGTGAATTTCTCGGTGATTGAACCTTTCTTTTCTCCTCAGTACTTATTTTCATCATACATGTATTCAATCATGAATTCTCTGTGAAATTTCTCGGAAATGCGTGATTTATTCTCCGGAGAAAAGTTGATAGTGTAGCCCTTATCCAAGCGTCAGCGTCTCAAATACGTACCAATTATGAAACCCTGTGCTTTATTATTTCATTTATATTGTCCACATGTGATTTATAGCAAAGGAATATCCGTTTCTCTCAGGTAACTCATCAAAAATTACAAACCATACCCTCACTCAAAAGCATCTTCTTTCAAAGCCCTTTGGTTAAGATTGTGATTCATCAAGTTGTCAGCTTGTTTTCACAAACACAAGTTCTATCGAGTCAACATTGAACATCAAACACTGTACCTATTGAGCAGATTTGTGACTTTAGAGATTAGGTTTTTCTTCATTTTCCAGTTTCTGAACATGATTTAATAGAAGTTTTCTACTTGGCCTCTGAAAGCACAAGCATAGGCCACATTAAGCGATTCGTATCTCTCATGACTATCAATCTTATTCTACCTAATAAGCGTTTTAGAGCTCACTGAGTGTATGTTGAGACAAAAGTCTAGTATTTTCTTGTCACTGCTCACCAATGGTGCTGTCTGAAAGCATGTATCAACCTGTTATATTGCTGCTGACTTGGAGCTGATCAGATAATGACATTCGTCTCAACATGCGATGAGCAAGCTCTAACAGCGATGCGCAACTGATTGCCTAATCTAGAGAACTTTGCTATCATGATGCTTTTCTTTGGGTTGGTATGTCAAGTGCTCATAATTCTTTGAAATTAAAATGTGTACGGTCTCCTGGCCCTCAGGTATTTACCTAAGTTAATCCTGAACCAAAGGAATCTCTACTGAGTCATAATATTCACTTATCCCGACACACTGCAGCACATGGGCAGTTCGAATGCTATTCTCATCAAAGTGTCAGACTCAAGAGTTTCCAAGATGGCCATTGCCCAGCATTTAAGAGAGCAACCTACCTCATCAGTTTGTGTATCTAGTGGCTGTCTCATTCAAAGATCATGGTTCTCCGCTGATTTGATATTCAACAATTTGCGGAGACCATGGATTGATTGTCCGCAGCTGTCAATTTCATCGCAACTCATCAGCCTCTGAATTCACTCATCCACGTACCCTCTCATCCTTCAAATCTTCTACCATATAGTGCAGAGAGTTTGATTTTCTGTGAGTATTCATGACATCATGTTCTATAACTTCCATTCATTCAGCACATAGTATTTTTCTTTTAGGTTCGGCTATTAACTTTGACCTGAAATGCCCATTTTGTTTTGACTACATGCTCAGCTAAAACTACTTCGTCACCAAGTGTCCACATTTGTAGTGAAGTGGTGAAGCTGCTCATAAATTAACTGATTTGATTCTCTCTTCTCAGAAACATTGGAATTCTTCACTCAAATATTGCTTCATTTTTGTTGATGGGACAAACTTGATCTTTTCTCAGCGATTCATTTCTCCTCTAGTTCTTATGATGATTTTTTGGGGGGAAGGAGGGAGAGGCCAAGGTGCAAAAAGTTAGAGTGAGCATGTTCATGTGTTTTCTCATGTCCTTTTGTATGTTTTTAATTATGCTCTCACTATTTTTGCAATACCTGGCACCCATGGCGTCACTAGAAATCGCCCTGACAAATTCTATTTTTTAAGGAATTCATTGCTCGGGAAGCCTAACCAGTGGAAATTGTTTGTATGTTTCTCTGAGACTCGGCGCTCAGTTGTTAGAAATCTGAGGCCCCAAAATCATTATTCTGCCTCACTTTACTGTAGAAGTAAATGAGGCCATTTTTAATCCAATCTGTCAATTTTTATGTTGATTTTCTAGGGAGTTACCTACAGGAGTGTTAGCAAAGAATGAGGGAATAATGAGTTGCTCGTACATTTTTCTCCCTGAAAAACTGAAAATTCAGTGTCAGGTTCTTCAGGGTTTTTTTGGAGGAGTAGGATGGAGGGCGGGGGACGAAGATGAATTGGATTTCATTTTGCAATAAGGAACCACTATCTCTAGCTCTTCCATAAAAGCACGTATCTGCATAGGGAAATCAATGGCATATATGTTGTTTCTAAAATGAGCCAGAAATAGTGGTTCCTTATTGCAAAATGTAATCCAATTCAGGATGAAAGCTATTTCTTTATTTCGTGGAAAACCCATGTTTAAATTAAAGTAAATTAGGTTAAAAACCAAGATAGACTTTTGCAAGTTATTATTTTTGATTAAAAACAATACCTCAGGGAACCAAATGTTTTTTCACCGAAACAAACGATGTAATTTCTTAGATGACAAAAAACGGGAATAACTTTTAAAACTATCATAAAAGTATTTTATTGAACATCAATTACATCAACTCCACGTCAAGTGAAACCCATTAATGCCCTTGGAATTGCATTAGGATCACTATTTGATGAGGACTTTGAATTTGAAAGTAGCTTCGTAAAGTGCATGACCAAAATCCCAAGTGCACAGATTGCCATAAGTAGCAATTACATTGTAACAATATTGCAATTCCACTGAGTGTTGTGTATGTTGCCTAGCTCCTATTTGAAGGGGTCCCGTTTATTGAAACTTGATGCAATTTTTCAATGCATTGCATATTGCCTATCTTTCTGACACATGGAACTCATTTTGTTGATTGTTTAAAATCAGCATAAATCGACTAAATGATGTAAAAATGTTGCAATTTAATGGTAAAAAAATTACAATTGTATTGAAATCAAACTGCAATTTAATTTCAATATTTTCGTTGCACTGTGCTACTTGGGATGCGTAGTACCCGTGGCGCTGTACTCTTCAGTAGCTCTTTCTGAGGTTCACTTTCTTTGATGAAGCTTTGAGGGAAAGGAGGGGATGCTCTTCGCACGGGGGTGGATTTAAGGATTTTTTTACTCTGAAAAATTAACCCTCTATGACTATATAAAATGTTGAAATTCAATGTCCGTGACCCCCAAAAATCGCCCTTCAACTACCGTTTCAAAACACCGAAGTTGTAAGGTAGTTGCAACTGAGAAGGAGAATTTCTAGAGGAAAAACGGTATACTTTTTTCTTTGAAGGGAAAAATAGCATACATATCTAAAGTAAACAAGGGAAAGTGGGTAAAATGAAATTTTAGCAATAAAATTCATAAAAAAATTCACTTCATTCAAATTCACTTTCATAACAAAACAAATCACTTTCAACCAAGTTTCCTCAGAACTCCCTTGAGGGACCTCAGTACCTCACTCACGAAAATCTCGAGATTGACTCAACGAAATTCACTTGAGGAAATTTGGAGGTGACTCGAAGCGCGTTTCGAGTCGAGGAAATTTCGAGTCGCGTCTTAAAATACCGTCAATTTTCGAGGACACTCGAAAAGCGTACTCAAGGAAATCTCGAGTCGAGGAAGTTTCGAGTAACGTCTTAAAATTCCGGCCTAAGAAATGGCCCGAACTCAAACATTTTTTGACTCTAATTAGGGTTGCCACAGAATTTAGAAAATGCAATTCCCTGACACATTTTGGTGAAATTCCCTGACAATTGAAGATGTGACGGATGGTTAAGAAGGCGTGATTGAAAATAATTTTTAAGCAAAATTTTTTTGTTCGAAACCTCAAACCCATACTAGAAAGCAAATGATGGTGATTTAAAAAATTTTCCCTTACACTATCGTCATTTTCCCTGACATTTCCCGGGTTTCCCTGACTTTCTAAATTTCCTGACTTTTTGAATTTCCTGACTTTTCCCGGTTTTCCCTGACCGCGGCAACCCTGTCTAATTGAAATTTTTGGAACTTCTTGGCTTTGTTTTCCTTGCGAAATGGTGTGGACCCAGCATCATTTCACTACCTTGATAAGGCTATAATTTTCCAATTTCAAACTTTGAACAAATTTTGATGGATATTTTCGTCGGGAACGACACTTTTTCGGTGATTGTCATAAAAGGAAATTTTGCAATACCTGAAGTATCATACGACGTTCTGCCGTAGCACCGTAGAATAGTATAGACTCGTGTTAGAGCCTCGTTCACACCGAGGCGCAAATTAGTCGACTCTACAACCCCCCCCCCCCTTCGAACGTTTCATTATTTGCGGTGGAAAAATCCCACTCGAGAGGCCGCGGTGCATGGATTGAACGCGCTTCGCACAATTAAGCGAGTCGAGAGAAGAATTTGGACAAGAATCTTAGGACTAAAACCAGACATTTTGATGTTAATTTTGTCAAATTTTTAGTGTGTGGGATGTTTCTGGTAGAAAATTTGACAATAAAACCAATGGAACCTTTTTGCAACCTAACATTTCACTTCGATAAAGAAAGGCGCTTTTAGTTGAAATAATGTCCGACCTCCCCCATGAACTAGATCCTCTGTGCGCCGGGGACGAGCCGAACGCAGACGCCTAATGATGTAATGTAGGCCGAAACTAATTCGCCTATCTTCCGGTTCTTTCGCTGATTTTTTTTCGCGCAAGTTGCGAGGTGTCCAGCGAATCGGATGCCAATTAGAGCGGGGGAATTCGGATGTTGCGCGGTTGACCCACAGGCAGAGGTGGATGGACGAGTTGACATGGAGAAGAACTAGAGACAAGTGACCCTCCACTAGGATCTTGGCAATGGTGGAAGCTTTTACTTTCGGGACTTCAGCATTCAACTGTTGACCTACCTACTTGGTTGATGGTTAACAACGTGTGTTGCTCCCTTATAATAGTCCAAGAGGAAGTGATAGATCCCCGAAAGTCAAAGCGCCCACTTATCACTGAAAGGCCAGTGGAGGGTCTCTTGTTTCTGGGAAGAACACATCGGCGGGCTGATAGTGAAATGCCAATGTTGCAAACTTCAGCAGCTCCATCTCTTTTGCAATAAAATGGATTAAAAACTGAGATGAGCGCATCGAGTAAGTCTGAAATACAATCCTAACTTCACAATCTGCGGGAGGAATATGCGTTTTTAAAGCTTCTTCTTCTCCTTCTTGTTATTTTCGTGGCTTTTTCTGCAGTTCCAGGAGCCTACAGCCATCTACAGACATTTAGTATAATTTTTCAGGAATAGGATTTATTAGGTGTAGGGTTAGGAATATTTGTGGTGGATGTTTTGAAGAAAAAAAGGGTAGGATCTAGAAGACTAACACCATTTTCACACCCTGAGACCCTTCAGGACGACTTCCTATCCCATAGTTACTGGGTCTTGGTAAACATTCAATGGGATATGCTAGGTATTTTGAAATCAGAAAGAAAGTTGAATTAATTAAGCATAAACTAGTCACTCCCTCTTCGCTTCCCGCTTCAAACCAAAAGCGATACCACCGCACAGTTGTACAGGTTTAGTGTTAGATTGTGTGCTGCCCTTTTGGGGCCTATATATTTTGTCATGTCCGCACTCTCCCTATACAGATGCTACCCATGAAGCGGGCCTTAGAGGGCGCAAAGCGCCCTCCGAGATTAGGGCCGCGTAGCGGCCAGGGGCTTCTCAGTTACCCTACGCTAGCGACTCGAAAAGGCGTGCGGCAACGATGCACCTGTTTTCCGATACCGTGGGAGGCCGGCCGGGGCGGCGAGTAAAAAGCGATTAACCTCTTGTTCATACAGGCCATTAAATCCGCGCACCGCGGCGGCGGCGGGGGCGGGGGCGGGGGAAAAGCAAAAAGCGAAGAAAACTCTCGTTGCACTGCCGGATCGCCGTCGCCTCCTCCTCGCGGGCCGCATTATATTTCAATTTACTCCCGGCCATCATTTTTGACCCAGAAACCGCGCGCCGCGCCGCGACGCTGGACGCTCCGGGCGCGCGACGTCGCGACGCCCGCGGTGGGTGACGTCACCGGCGGCCCCATGACCGCGATCTCCGGATTCCCGATTTGTTTACTTTTTTATGGGTTGCCTCGTGCGAGGAGTTCGTTTACGACTTTCGGACTTGTGCGAATGGAGCTTTTGCAAGAGTGTACAATCGACGCTTTTAGTGGTGGGTCTCAGTCTGTATCGGCGGTATCGAATAGATCGAATTCGATGGTGGTTCGATGAATCGTTCGGTTCAAAGCAATAGAACAGATAACCTCAGACAAAAATTATTGTGTCTTAGCGGGCAGATTAATATATTACTAGGGGGCTACGCCCCCTGGCCGCTACGCGGCCCAACCCCCTGAAGGCGCTCCGCGCCATCAATGGGCCGCTTCGCGGCCCTATTTTTACCCTCCTATCAGTGTTAGTTTTATTTTTCCCCTAAAAAATTACGATATGAGATATACTTTAAATTTAAACTTTATACTTAAAATTACTTTAAAATTAAAAGGACGCGTTTTGGAATGACTGCTTGATGGAATATTGCTGTAAAACAATGATCAATGATAGTCAGGTAGTAATTGAGATTTCTTGAGTCGGGAATCGAACCTATATCGAAGACATGTGGATGCATTCGACGTCTTAGACGACTCGGCCACCGCTCGACGGGAATTCGCTAACGCGAATCTTGTGTACATAAGTGTAGAGCTGATGCGCAGGCTACACAGCTACTGCGCAACCTCCTCGACCACTGCGCATCCTCCCGCGCATAGCGGTAGCAGTACCAGAGCATTCTATAAACTCACTCACTTTTATAACGTGATTTTAAAAAAACCTGGGTCCTTTTTCCAAAATCTGATTACAGCGGGCTCATCTAGGGCCTATTACCTGTCGATCAGCCTTTACGCAAAAATCATGGAAATCGGCCCGGTAGAACGCTCAAACGAACTATGACAAAAAGTATAAATTTACATTGTTTAAATGGGAGAATTCGCAACTTTACCACGTAATATAAAAAAACCTGGGCCATATTTTGAAAATCTGAAAAGAGTTGGCTTATCTAGAGACAATTGCCCGTCGATAACCGCAAAAATCATGAAAATCGGCCCGGTAGAACGCTTGAACTAAGCGTTACCAGTTTCGCAAAATTAGGAGGTCTTGGAGCTTATAGTATAGATAGATTGAAATTGATATACAAAACACTGGAGAAAAAACACGTTGGATCTGGAGTCCAGACTCTTGAAAACATTGACAAGAAAAAGGACTCTTGATTCAAGCAGACTTAAGCTTAAATCAAAAGGAAATCCGCTCAAATTAAGAGGCTTGGTTCTTGATTTAAGCTTAAATCTGATTGAATCAAGAGCATTTTTTCTTGTCGATGTTTTTAAGAGTCTGGACTCTAGATCCAATGTGTTTTTTTCCCCCAGTGTGGGTTGCCTCGTGCGAGGAGTTCGTTTACAACTTTCGGGTTGGTGCGATGGAGCTTTTGCAAGAGTGCACAAAAGACGTTTTTAGTGCTACGTCTCAGTCTGTATCGGTGGTATCGAATAGATCGAATTCGATAGTGGTTCGATGAATCGTTCGGTTCAAAACAATAGAACATATAACCTCAAACAAAAATTATTGTGTCTCAGCGGGTAGATTATTGAAATTGATATACAAAACTATAGACGAGGAAGACAAACGGGATGTGGAAAGATCCTAATATTGATGGAAAAGGGTGGTTGCAATGGGCAAAAGAGGTACGTAAGGGAGTAACTAACGGCAACCCACGAGAAACCCAATAGTAAGTCCATCCTTTTCTCCTTTAGTCAATGCGAACCAACCATTTCAACCAACTGCACGCTAATTATTGAAATTGATACACAAAATGATAGATAAAGAGAAAAATAAGACACAGAAAGCGATCCTATTGGTTGAAATAAGTGGTTTCTACAGACTAAGGGAGAAAATGATGGACTAACTATAGGGTCTCTCACGGGTTGCCGATACTCTATTACTTACCTCCTTCGTCCATTGCAGCCACGAGACTCTACTAATAGGACACGCTCTCGCTTCTACTAATAGGATCCTTCCATTGGAGATGTTGCATGTGTGAGGGATTTGCGATTTGTCCATTGATTTTTACGTAAAAGTTTGCGAGAAACACGATGGTGCCACTGGTTTTCTCTGAAATTAACTCCCAAGCTCAAAAAAAGCTCTCAAGTTGAGGCCGAAATGGAGGGGATATCCCACGCTATCCATGGAGAGTTTGTCTTAATGTAGAGGTAGACTCTTAGGATAGCGTAGGATACCCCCTCCATTTTAACCTCACTTTGAGAGCTTTTTTTGAGCTCGGGAGATGATTTGAGAGAAAACCAGTGGCACCATCGTGTTTCTCGCGAACTTTTACATAAGATTCAAGTCTAATCGCAAATCCCTCACACATGCAACATCTCCTTTCCCTGTTGTCTTTTATGTCGAATAGCTTTGTCTATACCAATTCAATGATGGGCCCTCAGGACCGCTCAATACTCCGTCCGTCTATAGCTTCGTCCATCAATTTCAATAATCAGCTCGCTGATGCCCTTGCTCCTCGGCTCGCTGACCAAACAAGAGAAACCCTCTTCGGATTCCGTCAGAGCACACACGCAGAGCTCTCGGCGCGACAGAGGTGAACACATCAAGTCCCGTCGGCCGTTTCCTCTGTTCCATTCCACCGACCGGCGACGCGCGACGCTTTTATGGGGCAATAGAGTACGGAACAATGTTCGCTGAACTTTCGCTCGTCGACGGCAAAAGTTTTATTGACCGATTCCGCCGGGAAACTAATCTCTCTGTTCGACTCGGAGCTTCAGTTCGATCGAGGGTTCGCTACGATGCCTTGTTCTATCGTACTAAAGCAGAACGTCACATAAAGATTCGGGTATTGCCAAATTTCTGTCGACGGACAACCAGGTACACTAGAAAAAAAAAATCTCTTGGGTTCAGAGTCTAGAATCTTTAAATAAATTGACAAGAAAACATACTCTCAATTGCTTGAAATGAGAGCCAGTGGGCTGATCGTTGAAATTGACAGAAAAGGCTATAGACAAAGAAGACAAAAAGTTGCCCAAAACGACCCAAAATAACCATAGACACGGAAATATTTAACTGTACACTGGAAAAAAAAAGTCGCTTGGATCTAGAGTCCAGACTCTTGAAACCATTGACAAGAAAAATACTCTTGATACAATCAGATTTAAGCTTACATCAAAAGGAAATCAGCTCAAATTAAAAGGCTCGGTTCTTGATTTAAGCAAAAATCCGATTGAATCAAGAGTAATTTTTTTTTTTTTTTTTTTTTTTTTTTTTTTTTTTTTTTTTTTTTTTTTTTTTTTTTTTGGGTCGATGTTTTTAAGAGTCTGGACTCTAGATCCAATGTGTTTTTTTTCTGTTTATTTAATAAAATTTTACGTTCAGACGCTCCCATTTGCTTGAAACACCATTTTTGCAGTTACGACTCTCTTCGTTAACACCACGTCGGCAGAATACCTGCAGACTGATTGTTGAAATCGGTAGACAAAGCTATGGAAAAAGAAAACAAAAGGTATATGGAGGGTGGAGGGATCCTATTGGTGGAAGCGGGTGTTGCAATGGACCAGTGGCGTGGCGTGAATTGCGATAAATCGGTTGTTATGCCATTTAAACCCATGGTAAAGAATCGATCATTAAGGTGTTCGCTGCGAACACCCTGTTTATCGATCCTTTTTCATGGGTTTAAATGGTCGATCAATCGATAAATCGCAAAGCACGCCACGCCCCTGCAATGGACAAAGGTGGTAGGTAATAGACTAACTAACGGCAACCCACGAGAGACCCCATAATTAGTCCATAATTTTCTCCCTTGCGGTCTATAAGAGGTACCCATTTCAACCAATAGGATCACTCCATACTCCATATGTCTTCTTTGTCTATCGCTTTGTCTACCAGTTTCAACAATCAGCCTACAGGCCTCTTAATTTAAGCAGATTTCCTTATGATTCAAGCAGATTTCCTTATGATTCAAGCAAAATCCAACTGAAAATATTCACGATTTGCCTGTAAAATTGATGTAACATCAGGGGTGATTTGGCAACGTCTCAAAGTCCGTAGACCGGCAGTGTTACCACTACATTGTAGGAAACTGCAGAGGCACGACTATAGAGGGATAATCCGTGACGTAGGGTTGGAACGACGACACACAGCTGGGATTTTCGATTCGAACACGTGAGTAAATGTCGAAAGTTTTACGAGAAACACGTGGGTCGAAACGATAGAATTGAAAGTGAACTTGGAGACTTGGGGGAAAAATAGCTGGAAATGAAGTTACAGATGCGAGCGACGCGGGAGATTGGCGACCGAACCGATTGTTTCTGCGCAAAATTTCGTGAGAACGAAGGAGATTTGGTCTGAAATCAATTCCGAAGCTTCTGCAAAGCTCTGAATGTTTAAAGGAGTCGACTCCAAGTGCGAAGATCACATTGGCGGATCCAGCAAATTGGCAACATTGTTTGTCTCCATTTAAACCTATAGAAATGTATCGATTCTTGAAGGGGCCAAGTGCCCTGACAACAATCGATTATTTAACATAGATTTAACGAAGGGAATCCGGCGTTGCAAAATTGCTGGATGTGTCTACTAAAATTTCACTTCGTTTCCTCCTGATTTCCCTTGATATTTTAAATGAGATTTCTTGATGTTTTGCGCGAATAAGGTCAGTTGCGCTGGTCTCGGAATCGTGTTTTGATGATTGATTATCATCGATTAGCTAAAAATATCAAGATCCGTCGAAACAGCAACTTTCTACCTTCAATATTACCCGAGATGTTGCACATTGAAAAATTCGGTTTATGACGTCATCCACCGCGGTGGTGACACCCTTGGTTTCTTCCACCTTGCTTTCATCCGAGTTACACGTTGAGTAACCAGTGCAAATGTGACGTCGTTTTGTCATTGATGACAAATTCAGATTTCTTCGGATACGAAACAGTTATTTTAGGTGATGGTTATTTATCATTGAATAAAATATTTGGGAGCAATTTGTGCATGATTAAAAAAAATTGTAATTTTTTTTTTTTTTAGTTTAATAGATTATACATTCAGCTTTATTTTCTCTTGTCTCTCCTTGGCCGTGTATCCTCCCAGTATAAATTATAGCACGCCGTAAATTGAATTCGAAGAATGCTTCGTGTGATGGGGAAAGAGAATATTGCAGTTTGGATTTAGTACACGAATAAATAGAAAAGAACGGTTAATGGTTCCGAGGGTTTTTCATCGAAATCACGTAACATAACACACAAAAGTATAACAAACCCTCTGCTGTATCCTGCCCCGCAACCCCAACCCATGCAACCCTCCAAGCGTTACCTAATATACAGCCGGTGCCTAAACTGGAGGAGATTCATAAGAATCGGGAGCGGAGATAAAATATTTCTGTCGAGCCCGACAAAACGAGAAATTACACAATCTGTTCAGCAGAGCAAACAGTCTCCAACTCCAAACAGAGATGTACAAATCAAATAATACGAACTTGGGGTGGAGAGTGGAAGGAAGAACAACCCTTTCGCGTTAGCAAACATTCCCACAGCAATTACGGAACCATACTTGCCCTACGACGAAGTGCCAGCAAAGAATCGGGTGGAATTTAAAAAGACGGAAAAATCTAAATTTAAAGTTTTGAAAAAAAAAAAAATTACGTCCACTACACTGCCGCGCTAAGGAAAAACGCCGTGCGAACATTCGATAGTTGCCAAATTTCCTTCAAAGGTTCCAAGGTTCCAAGGTTTATTATGGAGGAAAATTAGGAATATTTTTCCTTGAAATTTTCATGAACCTTAGGTGAAATTGCGAACAATATTATCTGAAAAATTGGAAGAAAAATATCCGTAAGTTCACCAGGAAATTCGTGTTTTATAAATCAAAATTTGGCAACGCCTGAAGGTTCATACGGCGTTTTTCCTTAGCGCGGCAGTACAGTGGAACAGTCTGACGGGTTTGGCTGATGGCGACTTGATTACATTTTACATTATTACTCTATATAAAGCTGCCGTTACCACTCACTCTGCCCCCCCTAGATAAAAATTGGCCGAAGCGATTTCCTTTAAAATTGGTACACGCTTAGCTATTGTAATGAGGAGTTGATTAAAATTATTCCCGTTCAAATCCGCTGCCTAGGACGCCCGCAAGAGCGATAAGTTGTTTCTCCATATAGTATTACATTGGAGATACGCGGTTGTTTACGCGCATCGTGCCGAACAGGTTCAATCCTGTTGCGTGACGTCACTGCCGTATAGACGAAATATAAGGTTTTAGGCGGTATTTTTCTACGGATTTTTGTGGAAATTGGTAAGCGGGGGTATTTTTCAACGGGGATCTCGAATTTTTGGTCGGATTTTCAAAATCCAAGATGGCGGCCGTGGCCTAAAATGCTAAGTCGGCTCCTGTTCGATCGATTTTCGTGAAACTCGGCATCCGGGGGTACTTTTCGACGGGAAACTCGAATTTTTGGTCAGATTTTCAAAATTTCAAAATCCAAGATGGCGGCCGTGGCCTAAAATGCTAAGTCGGCTCCTGTTCGATCGATTTTCGTGAAACTCGGTATCCGGGGGTACTTTTCGACGGGAAACTCGAATTTTTGGTCAGATTTTCAAAATTTCAAAATCCAAGATGGCGGCCGTGGCCTAAAATGCTAAGTCGGCTCCTGTTCGATCGATTTTCGTGAAACTCGGTATCCGGGGGTACTTTTCGACGGGAAACTCGAATTTTTGGTCAGATTTTCAAAATTTCAAAATCCAAGATGGCGGCCGTGGCCTAAAATGCTAAGTCGGCTCCTGTTCGATCGATTTTCGTGAAACTCGGTATCCGGGGGTACTTTTCGACGGGAAACTCGAATTTTTGGTCAGATTTTCAAAATTTCAAAATCCAAGATGGCGGCCGTGGCCTAAAATGCTAAGTCGGCTCCTGTTCGATCGATTTTCGTGAAACTCGGTATCCGGGGGTACTTTTCGACGGGAAACTCGAATTTTTGGTCAGATTTTCAAAATTTCAAAATCCAAGATGGCGGCCGTGGCCTAAAATGCTAAGTCGGCTCCTGTTCGATCGATTTTCGTGAAACTCGGTATCCGGGGGTACTTTTCGACGGGAAACTCGAATTTTTGGTCAGATTTTCAAAATTTCAAAATCCAAGATGGCGGCCGTGGCCTAAAATGCTAAGTCGGCTCCTGTTCGATCGATTTTCGTGAAACTCGGTATCCGGGGGTACTTTTCGACGGGAAACTCGAATTTTTGGTCAGATTTTCAAAATTTCAAAATCCAAGATGGCGGCCGTGGCCTAAAATGCTAAGTCGGCTCCTGTTCGATCGATTTTCGTGAAACTCGGTATCCGGGGGTACTTTTCGACGGGAAACTCGAATTTTTGGTCAGATTTTCAAAATTTCAAAATCCAAGATGGCGGCCGTGGCCTAAAATGCTAAGTCGGCTCCTGTTCGATCGATTTTCGTGAAACTCGGTATCCGGGGGTACTTTTCGACGGGAAACTCGAATTTTTGGTCAGATTTTCAAAATTTCAAAATCCAAGATGGCGGCCGTGGCCTAAAATGCTAAGTCGGCTCCTGTTCGATCGATTTTCGTGAAACTCGGTATCCGGGGGTACTTTTCGACGGGAAACTCGAATTTTTGGTCAGATTTTCAAAATTTCAAAATCCAAGATGGCGGCCGTGGCCTAAAATGCTAAGTCGGCTCCTGTTCGATCGATTTTCGTGAAACTCGGTATCCGGGGGTACTTTTCGACGGGAAACTCGAATTTTTGGTCAGATTTTCAAAATTTCAAAATCCAAGATGGCGGCCGTGGCCTAAAATGCTAAGTCGGCTCCTGTTCGATCGATTTTCGTGAAACTCGGTATCCGGGGGTACTTTTCGACGGGAAACTCGAATTTTTGGTCAGATTTTCAAAATTTCAAAATCCAAGATGGCGGCCGTGGCCTAAAATGCTAAGTCGGCTCCTGTTCGATCGATTTTCGTGAAACTCGGTATCCGGGGGTACTTTTCGACGGGAAACTCGAATTTTTGGTCAGATTTTCAAAATTTCAAAATCCAAGATGGCGGCCGTGGCCTAAAATGCTAAGTCGGCTCCTGTTCGATCGATTTTCGTGAAACTCGGTATCCGGGGGTACTTTTCGACGGGAAACTCGAATTTTTGGTCAGATTTTCAAAATTTCAAAATCCAAGATGGCGGCCGTGGCCTAAAATGCTAAGTCGGCTCCTGTTCGATCGATTTTCGTGAAACTCGGTATCCGGGGGTACTTTTCGACGGGAAACTCGAATTTTTGGTCAGATTTTCAAAATTTCAAAATCCAAGATGGCGGCCGTGGCCTAAAATGCTAAGTCGGCTCCTGTTCGATCGATTTTCGTGAAACTCGGTATCCGGGGGTACTTTTCGACGGGAAACTCGAATTTTTGGTCAGATTTTCAAAATTTCAAAATCCAAGATGGCGGCCGTGGCCTAAAATGCTAAGTCGGCTCCTGTTCGATCGATTTTCGTGAAACTCGGCATCCGGGGGTACTTTTCGACGGGAAACTCGAATTTTTGGTCAGATTTTCAAAATTTCAAAATCCAAGATGGCGGCCGTGGCCTAAAATGCTATATCGCTTCCTGATATCGATCGATTTTTGTGAAATTCGGTATTAGGGGGTATATTTCGACGGGAAATTAGAATTTAAGGTCCGATTTTCAAAATTCAAAAATCCAAGATGACGAACGTGGTCTAAATTGCTATCTTGGCTTCCGATCCATCGATTTTTGTGAAATTCGGTATTAGGAGGTGTATTTCGACGGGAAATTAGAATTTTAGGTCCGATTTTCAAAATTCAAAAATCAAAAATGGCGAACGTGGTCTAAATTGTTATCTCGGCTTCCGATCCATCGATTTTTGTGAAATTCGGTATTAGGAGGTGTATTTCGACGGAAAACTCGCATTTTTGGTCAGATTTTCAACATTTCCAAATCCAAGATGGCGGCCCTGCACGAAAACGCGGTCCGGACTCCTAGAACATCAATTTCTGTAAAACTTGGTGGAAAAGAAGATTAAGACATAGATGTTGTCTCCTCATTAGTGTTAAAAACTGTGCGGGGCGGTGGCGACTCGCGGAGCGAGTCGCAAGTTCGTCGCGAAGCGTAGAACTGGGGTCCAGGGGCACTCCCCGGCTAGACGTGTCAGCTCGCAAAGCGAGCTAATCACGACTAGTTGCATATATTTCTTCTCGCGTTTCGTGTTTTCAACACAGAGCCACACAAACGAAGTTTCCCGAAAAGTTGAACAAAATTTTGAACAGAAATTGCACAGTCATATTGAAAAATTGAACACTGAAAAAAAACTCCGGCCATGGGGGCCGTGCTTACGAGCTATATGGACACCGGTCCGCGTTCCGGGCGTAGCAACCGGAGCAATCGGCTCCAGCACCCGTAACTTTCGGCCTCTGAGCCCGGAATGGACGGACGGTACGTCTACACAGCCCGTAACTTTTTTTCTCCTTTCCATCATTTTCTCCCCTTTTTTCTATGCCCCCTCCTCTCCGTTTCTAAGGTTCCCTATGTCAATGGTTTCTTTAAGAATGCGTCAAAATCAATAGCTCCTAGAATTTACCAATAGAACCTGTGTACCGTTTAGTAGCAAAAGCACAGATATGCACATCCTGAGAAATATTGCAAAGCTCAGACGTCGTTCCTACAAACGCAAAAAGCGGTTCTACCAGGCTTATGGCCACCGAAACTAGAAAGTGAAATTCCCAAACAATTGAAGATATACCAGATGGTTAAAAAGACATAAATTTTGCCTAAAATCTCTTACTCGAAACATTAAAGCCATTCTAGAAAGCAAATAAAGGTGATTTAACAATTTTCCCTATGACACTTCCAGGCTTTCCCTGACTTCTTAAAATTCCCTGACAAGTCCCGGTTTTCCCGGTATTCCCCGACTGAGGCAGCCCTGTTCTATTTGTGGAAATAATACTGCGAATCGGGTTCTTCGGTAACGCTGTTTCAACTAATATTTTTTTTTTTTTTTTTCTGCTGGTTTAATGGCTTCGTGTCTATAGCACCTTCAGCCAACTTTAGACAATGTTTAGTGTCCGTAGACATCAGGCTCCATGCTCCAGGCTTTTCTAATTTTCAGGGATTAGGGCCGAGGAGAATCTGTTTCAGCAGATCTACTCGTCAATTCCGTGAAAATTAGACGCCACCACCGGGATTCGAACCCGGGACCTATTGACCTAGAGTCAGACGCGCTGACCACTAGGCCAACCTGGCCGGCTTCAACTAATATCACAAGATCCAGTCACAATTCTGACGTCAATCAGACTCCGATCACTTACGAAAAGAGAAAGTAAACAAATCAAGGAACAGGGTTACCACAGGATGAAGAAATTGAAATTACTTGACATTTCCCGGTCACATTTTTGTAAAATTTCCTGAAAATTAAAGATATGCTAGATGGTTAAGAAGACATAATTTTACATAGTTTTCACTGAACATCTGTTGTTTGGAACGTCAAACCTAGTCTAGAAAGCAAACGAAGGTGACTTGGCAATTCTCCCCTGAAATATTCGAAATTTTCATCATTTACCCTGACTTTATAAAATTCCCGCTATTCCTTGACTGTGGCAACCCTGTGGAAATTGCACAATTCTCGCACCAATTTTCTCCCTGAAAAACTGTTGTTCGAAACGTCAAACCTAGACTAGAATGCAAAAGAAGGTGACTTGACAATTTTTCCCTGAAATTTTCGACATTTCCGTCATATTCCCTGACATTTCCAGCTGGTTTTCCCTGACTTTATAAAATTCCCAAACATTTCCCGGTATTCCCTGACTGTGGCAACCCTGTCCTCTTGGTCCAAATAAAACTGCGAGTAAGATTCTTCGGTGACGCTGTTTCAACTAGCATCACAAGATCCAGTCACAATTCGTCGCTTCCTGAACGAAGGAACGTAACTACATTTCTATATTGCCAAATTTCCCCTCACAAATTGCATTTCACTACGAGAATTTTGGGCATTTCTGATTGAAAATTTCACTGATTTTTCCTCTGATCTCAAGCAAAAATCCGAAAAATTTTGGGAATAAATTACACAGTGATATTCTCGTGAAACATTGAACTGTTTGAGTCAGTTTCGCTACCTTGGAATGGAATTACGTTCTTTCGTGCGGGAAGCGACAAATTCTGACGTCAAGCAGACTCCGATCACTTACGAACAGAAAAAGTAAACAAATCAGGGGGGGGGGGGAGGGCAATACGTACAAAGATATAGGGGTGGTACAAAAAAAGATACCCCAGTATCACGTGGAAATCACTCTCAAGGTCAAAGCTCGCTACTCACCGTCCAAGGGCGGGCGATCCGTGTTCCGGGGGCGCGAATCCTCAGCGAACGAACCCCGACGCGATCTATACGACGACGACGGTCGCGTCCGAAGGCCGAACGTCCAACGCGCGAACCGAGAACGTCCGCGGGCGGCGAGGTTAGGAAAAGCTCTGCGCGGGCTCCCGTCGCGGGGTGCGGCCGCGCCACGCCGGGGTCCCCGCCGAGGTTGCGCGCGCGGAACCGGGGGTCGAGGCGGG
>NW_017554870.1:950351-967873 GCF_001854935.1 Bemisia tabaci
ACTGTTACTAGGCATGGATTAAAAACCGTAGCCCAACGGTGTTTTATCGTGCGTTGTCGGATTATGACCTCGTAAAATGTGGCCGTATCATTTTAATTGAGTATCAGGAACAATAGGAGAGTTTTAAAAAAATGCCTCTCGTGTGCTTTAAAAAAAACCAATAAAGTTCATAAAAAGAACGGCGATACTTTTCACAATGAGATTTGAGGGAGTTTTTAATGATAATTGGGCTACAGTTTGCAAATTTGAACTACTATTCAGTTGGTTATTTACTATCGTGTCCCTATACAAATCCCTAATTTGTCTACAGTTGGTTTTACACTGAAAAAGAGCCGTACTTTACGAGCTATATAGACATACCGTCCGCGTTCCGGGCTCAGAAGCCGAAAGTTCCGGGCGTAGCACCCGGAGCAATCGAAGCTGCGGCTCCAGCACTCGGAACTTTCGGCCTCTGAGCTTAGGACGGTACACCGGGAAAAAAAAATTACATTGGATCTAGAGTCCAGACTCTTAAAAACATCGACAAGAAAAAAAATACTCTTGATTCAATCAGATTTAAGCTTAAATCAAGAACCCAGCCTCTTAATTTGAGAGGATTTCCTTTTATTTCAGCTTAAATCTGATTGAATCAAGAGTATTTTTTCTTGTCAATGTTTTCAAAAGTCTGGACTCTAGATCCAATGTTTATTTTTTTTCCAGTGTACGTCTATATGGCTCGTAACTTTATTTTTCAGTGTAGGGTCCTCAATAATTGGAATGTACGCCGACAAACCCACAGCAGAAGAAGAAGAGATTGAGTTTATTTTTTTGTCTAAAACTGAACCTTACAGATTGTCTTCGATATGTCAGACGGACGAGATTGTATCGATATCGATTGGTTCAAAACATGAACATAGCCTCAAACGTCCATTGAGAAATCTGACGAAACGGGGTTTCGGTGATAGATTTTTGATTCGTATGAGCACTAATTGGACAAGAGTAGTGAAGTTGACGAAATTTCTCATTTTCAGCTCTTTTGACCAATACCATAACATTTTGGTTTTTAAGTTCTTGTTTTGCACCAAACGATACATCGAAGCACTATCGAATACGATCCATATATCGACAGGGCCGGATTAAGGGGGTGGCCACATGGGCTTTAGGGGGCGGCTAATTTTGCAATTTTTCTGAATGTAGGTATAAAAAAATTGGATTCAGAAAAAAAATTATCAAAGAGAAAAGGGGACAAAATTTCTCTTTCCTGAGAGTATGGTAATTTCTAATTTTGTCGTTTTTCGGTGATACAAGAGACAGAATCTTTAATTAATCGAGTTAAGAGAGGAACTAAACACGCAATTTGGCCTGGAGCTCAGCGCAGAGAGGAATGATGACGAGGAATTGAGATGAAAAGGACAAGCCCTCGGTACGGCGCGGCGGTCGGCATGTAACACATATTAGCGCCTACAAGACTGCATGAATACTTCATGCATTGCGCCAAACACAGTGCGGTCAGGAGCGGTGGGCGTGAAACGCATAGTGCCTACAAGACTGCAGGAATACCTCACCCATTGCGCCAAACACAGTGCGGCCAGGAGCGATGGGCGTGAAACGCATAGCGCCTACAAGACTGCAGGAATACTTCACGCATTGCGCCAAACGCAGTGCAATCAGCGCGGCGCAGCGGCGGAAGTTAAAATTATTATACCACATTTATGTTTGTTCTTTCATAATTTTTTGGTTCATTTCTTATAAATGGAGAAGCAAAGTTCCGTAAAATTTTGCTAGTAGTGTTGACAGGGCTTTTGCAAAAAATGTATTCAACACGAGTAGGTAAACGCGTCTTATGCACCCCTCTCCCTCCAGCACGTTCACTTGGTGGTTTTTATTGATGTTTCAAAACGAATGAGAAGGGGGCGGCGAAATACAGGCGGCCCATGGGCGGCAAGTAGATAAATCTGGCCCTGAAAGACGTGGTTTTTTTTTAGAGAGAATATATCGTATTCGAGTGCAGTTTCGATATCAGTATCGAATGCGATGTTTTCTCTCTAAAAAAACCACGCCTTTATTACGTTGAATTTCTTTGTTAAAATTGGTAAGTGAGTGCTTTAATCTCCTAACAACAGAATTGCGATCTCAAAATTGGAGAAAAATGACGAGTTGCTGAAAAAATGGAACCAATTGATGCGATATATCGCATGCTGTTCTGACACAAAATATGGCGTCCATCGAATCACCTACTTTTGGTTTGAGGTTATGTTCTATTGTTTTGAACCAAACGATACATCGAAGCACTATCGAATACGATCCATAAATCGATCTATCGAATGGGTCACTGAAGGAGACTCTGCAAGCAGACTATTCATGTTTTAACATTGTTGCAAACCTATTAAATGCCGAATTGCGATTTTGCGAGAACTTTTTCCGTGAATTTGACAACGCTTCGCCCGGGTCACGGCAACAGCACCTCACCGTAAGCACTCTTGAAAAACACATCCGACCCGGCACTTACTCTTACACGCACTCGACACGAATCTTTACTGGAGGATTAACAGCCAACGCGATTGCTTTCGCGCTATAAATCGAAAAGTAAATACTATCGAGTGCCGCTGAGCAAACGCCGCGAATATTACGCAAACCCTCGGTTCCGAGCAGCTCACCAAATTAAAACGAAGAGGGAATAATGCGCCTCGCAATACTCGCAAAAATAACGCGCTTACTCTACTCTGCTAAGGAGGAACGCCGCACTATGGTCCGAATAGCCGGTTTAAGCGGCATTAAATCAGATACGTATGTTTAAACCTCGCAACATGAGTTTTCAGGGGTTTTTAGGGTCGCTGAGTGCAAAAATGCTAATATTCTTCAGGAAATAAAATCCATTTTTAACATTTTTATACTTTGTATAACTGTGGTAATAATTTGTTCACAAACCTTAAATTGAGGTAAACGAGCCGAGTAGAAGCGGTGGAGCAATTGGCATCGCGTCTCACTCGTCTTCTTGATGTCCCGGGTTCGATTCTCGATATAATTTTTTTTTTTTTTTATAAGTTTAAAAATTAATTTTACATTGGATGGACTATAAGAAGCTAAAAGTAGAGCCTCGTCAAACACTACTATCAAGGGAACTTGAAAAAGACAGCTCAGGATAATACTTCTACGTTTCATGGCTCCAGAGGCCTACTTTCAAGTCCCACCGATCAGCCGTTTGAACTTGTTTTCGTTCTGCCAAGCAAAACTTAAGCTTAAATATATCCATTTTGATAGATTATTTGTTTGAAACATGGGTAAACGTAAAAAAAAAACGTTTACGGGACCTCAAAGTGGCTTCCTAAGACAATTTCATTGCTCGGGAGCCTTACTTTCAAGTCCCACCGATCAACCGTTTAGACTTGTTTTCGTCTGCCAAGCTAAACTTATGCTAACATATATCTACACTGATAGATTATATGTTTGAAACACTTAAAACGTCAAAAAAAAAACTTTTACGGGGCCTCAAAGTAGCCTCCCGAGGCGATTCTTTGCTGTTCTTGAGCACAAAGTTTCAATTGGTCCCGATCAACCCCATCAACTCGTATTATTCTGCCTGGGCAGATTTAGGCTCTAATGCATTCGATTTGCTAGAATATGACAATGGAACATGATAAAAGTCATCGTCAATGGCATATGATAGCTAATTGTAGTAAGTGATAAGAAACGCGAAAACGCCATTTTTCATGAGAAATAACTTGAGGCTATGGTGGACTATGGTTCTGCCACTCAGACTAAAAGGTAGTATAGAGTCATGACAATAACTTCCGAGTAAAATTACGAGGTGCTCAGAGGTGCTAAGTATATTTTTTGGGTCCTACTTCTGCGATTTTATTGATAAAACTGACTATGTCTAAGGGTTAATCTAGAGCATTAGATATGATGAAAAAGAATAGTTTCAGCATAAAACATTTTAAACTTATCTTGTATTTTGTGAATCAAGTGCCCAAACACTTTCAGGTACGGTGAAACGACGAAAACAAGCCCTTAAACACAGCACTGCCGCTCGGTAACTGGAATCGCACTCAGAAAGTGCTCCGCGCGCCGCACTTCCCAGGCTTGTCACATCTTTATTAGTGCTTTAATCGAAGTGAAATTTTACAGGAATCTTCTCTACAGTATGTACTATCGATCTACCTTTTAAAATCTAACTTTTTCCAAACTTCACTTTTTCGATTTATTGCCGCTTAAACCGGCTATTCGGACCATAGTGCGCCGTATGAGCCTCCAGGCGTTGCCAAATTCCTTCTGATAAAACAGTAAATTTCGATGAAACTGGTGGATAGGTTTCTCCGAATTTTTCAGAGAATTCTGTACGCAACTTAGTCTAAATTAATTGAAAATTTCAGGGGAAAATATGCTTAAATTTCGAAAAAAATACACGTTTTATCAAAGGATGTTGGGCAACTCTCGAATGTTCATACCGCGTTCTTCTTTTACACGGCAATACAGCACGCTCGTGCCGAGATAAAACACCGCATGTGCATGTGCATTTTGCCAAAATTACTCTCGGGAAAAAACTTATTTTTGAGAATAGTTATGAATACTTTCCATTGAAATTTCAGATGCTTTAGAATTACTTACCAACACAATTTTCAGTAAAATTGGAAGAAAAATACTTACCAATTTTCCCGAAAAGTCGTGATTTGTCAAGGGAAGTTTGGTAACGCCTGAAGGCTCATACGGCATTTTTCCTCAGCACGGCAGGGCAGTTGCGCGGCCGGAGAACGGGGCGTTACTTAAGAATGATAAAAAAAATAATATTTCTACTATACTTTGTGTTGTTTGTTGTTTACTGCTTAAATAGCTTATCTGGACTGGAAAGCACAGGTACATTGTTACAGATTTTAACTGGATTTATAATGGAAAATTCCGGTGATGAGGCTCCAAGTTCGCTTCTGGGCCCGAGGTCTGAGAATACGTTACAAAAGCTTTTTTCTTCCTCTTTTATTTTTTATCCTATTTCTCAGGGCCGGATTTACCTACTTGTCGCCCATGGGCCGCCTATAATTTGCCGCCCCCTTCTCATTCGTTTTGAAACATAAATAAGAACTATCAAATGAACGTGCCAGCGGGGGAGGGGTGCATACGACGCGTTTACTTTTGTTGAACAGATTTTTTCGGAAAGCCCTGTCAACGCTACTAGCGCGGAACTTTGCGCGAAAGTTAAGTCTCGTAAACCTATTTCTGTGTGGACAAAGCTTTCCATTCATAAGAAATGAACGAAAAAATTATGAAAGAACAAACATGAACGTGGATTAATGAGTTTAACTTCCGCCGCCGCGCCGCGCAGACCGCACCGTGTTTGGCGCAATGCGTGAGGTATTCCGACAGTCTTGTAGGCGCTATGAGTTTCACGCCAACCGATGCTGAACGCACTGTGTTTTACGCAATGCGTGAAGTATTTGTGCAGTCATGTAGGGGCTAATATGTGTTACATGCCGATCACCGCGCCGAGGGCTCTCCTTTTCATCTCAAGTCCTCGTCATCGTTTCTCTCTAAGTCGCACCGTTCCAGGCCAAATTGCGTGTTTGGTTTCTCTCTTAACTCGACTAATTAAAGGTGCTGTCTCTTGTGTCACTGAAATACGACAAAAGTAGAAATTACTACTCTCAGAAAATTAGAGATTTTGTCGCCTTTTCTTGTTTGTAATTTTTTCTTTCCTAAATTCGAATTTTCTATACCTACATTTAAAGAAATTTCAAAATTTGCCGCCCCCTAAAGATTTACCGCCATGGGCCGCGGCCCATGTGGCCAGGCCACCCCCTTAATCCGGCCCTGCTCTTTCTTGTATCATCATCTTTTCTATTCTTTCTTACTCCTTCCTTCTCCTTCTTCTTTTTTCTATTATTCTTCTTCCTCCCCTCTCTCATATTGTCGTGGCTACAACGAATGCGGACAACACATTTAAAACCCGCTTTACTTTTACCTAGGGGATAGTACCACTATTCGATTACGCGGGAACTTATGTTGGTTACACTAGAAATTGAAGGCAAACTGACATGATATTAAAGTAACCACATCCTGTCCAGTAAAAAGCTCCATACGTGTATGTCCCGTGTAAGCGAGCCGTTTCTTGGTGATACCACTCTTCGACCACGTGGGAGCTCGTGTTGCCTGCGCTAAAATTGAAGGCGAACTGACACGTCGTTAGTATAATCTTTCCCCGTTTGATCAAATCCCTTTTTTGAAGTATCCCTCTTAAATTTGAACTCCATCTCCATACCTGAAAAAAGTATGACTCATGGTGAAGTTCTTTGGATCCTTTTATCGAGGGGGTGTATTACTGTGCACCCCAAGGCCCCTCTTGATAAGGTATACCCTTTTGGCTTCCTCACAAAAAGCTCCTGATCCTGTCCATGGCCTCCCCCCCCCCCAGATTAGTTTGAAATGGCGCTCCTAATTACACCACTTTCTTAAAGTGCGAACTTGAAAATAAAAGGTTTTGGTTAGTTTCATTTCAGCAACCGGCTGTAGTTACACCCTCGAGTTCGTCATTTCAAACTTTTAATTGCAAGTCCGCAGTAGCGACGATCAGTTAGAGTCTCCATTTGCTTTGTTCAAAGAGATTCTCTAGTCCCTCTACTTAAAAGCTTAAATTGAGTTGATAAATAGCTCGGAGACACGAGAGTTGAAACTTTACGCGACTCGGAATATTGCGCGCGAAAACTTTTCATCTTAGCGTTTATGGCTGAAATTTCGAGGCGATAATGACCGCGCGGTCTCGTGCTGTAAGAAGCTTATCTCATGCTCCCGGATGATATTATTTTCAGCTGGAAGTATCTTTTAATTTACTCCGAGGGTCGGAGAGAAAAGCTATGGGATTACAGGGACTACAGGGGTTTTCTTTTTTTTTAGTCTGAATATCTTTCAGTCATAATTGACGATAAGCCGGGCTGACGCACGGAGGGACGGGGAAAAAAAGAGCTTGTTGAACATTAGGATGAATAGAACTTTCCTGTTTTAATACTTTATCGTTTTATTTTCGTACCTTTAATTCAGAGTCCAAGGTTAGGTTAAAAGGTTAAGTTAGGATTAAAGGTGGCCAAACACTGAAAAAAAATTCTCGGGGTTTTTACCAAGGTCCGTTGGTATCTTTACCATCTCAGTTTTTTACCAATTATTGGTAATTTTACCAAGACAGACCGGTAAGCTTACCCAAAAACCGGTATTTTTACTATTTTTTTCAGGTAAGAATACCACTTTTATTGGTAATAAATTCCCGGTAACTTTGCCATTTTAACTCGGTAATTTTACCACAGTCTGTAAAAATTATTGGCGTTTTTACCGGAGATCCGTAAAATTACCGAGAAAGTCAATACTTTTACCGAGATTTCTCGGTAAAATTACCAATTTCATAAGTAGTAATTTTACCGAGAAAAAACTGGGATCAAATAGAACCCTGAATTCTTAGTAATTTTACCCTTTTCTTAGTAAATACACCGAGATATTTTTTTCAGTGAAGAGTTTAAACATTAATTGGAATACATTTTACAATTCGGAACTATAATTTCTGGCTCATCTATAAAAACACTTATGTGCATATAGGGAAGCTAATGGTACATACGCTGTTTCTAAAGTGAGCCAGAAATTAAAGTTCCGAATTGCAAAATGTGGCTGTCATGTTTTTTAACGGGCCGAAATTTTCTTCGTTAATTCATGATTTTCACGATTCGATCTCGGATGAATCCTACGTTGATTCCAAAGTCTTACACCGTCACCCTCCGGCCAAAGTATCACAAGCGCCATGCGATTATAAAATTTCCACCGCTGTAGTATTTCCTTGCAGAGAAATTTTTCAACGGAGCCGTCCGAAAATTTCACTGAATTTTCTTTGTGCTGTCGATAAAATTCCGTGATATTTTCAAACAGATTCAACCAACAATTTCTCCATAAAAAATAAAATGGCGGTGGAAATTTTAAAACGTAGCATGTCGCTTGTGATACTTCGGCCGGAAGGTGATGATGTTTCCTATACGCTCAAATCTCAGCTTCCGGTTTGGAGACAGCCTCAGCCGCTAAAAGCTTCTTCAGTGGTAAATGGCTGGAAAACAATGTTGCCAAGTTACGTAATGAAATGTGAGTATTTCATACGGGTTTGAATGGGAACATGTTCCGATTTTTCATTACTATCTGGCAAGAAGAGCCAACTTACGTGGGGTCATTCGAACGTTTTGAGCCCCGCTCGGAGCGGCCTGTTAAACCGATCGAGAAAGTGCAGGGACCGGGAAAGTCATTCGAGCCGGAGGGACACGCGGGAGGCCCTGAAGAGCATCTCTCCTCATTACGCCTGGAAAAACTTCCCAGGGTCGTAACGCGGCTCCGGTTGTAAAGCTCGGTGCGTTAAACCGCGTTGGAACAACAGGGTTTCCGGTGCACGCACCATGTCATCCGAGCCCCTTGATGCCGCATTTCTCGTAGTTCATTCAGGATTGCCCCACAGAATTCAGAGGACGAAATTTCCTAACATTTCCATCATTTCCCTGACACATTTGAGTAAAATTCCCTGACAATTGGACAGGGGTGCCGGAAACCTCCCGACCACACGACAGATCGCGTGAAATGGGGCGACTCATGTGAGGACGAGCAAAAGAGGTGGAACTTTGGGGGGTTTTTGCCCTTTTTTTCTTCTCCTCCTTCTTCTTGTACTTCTTGTACTTCTTGTACTTCTTCTTCTTCGTCGTCTTCTTTTTCTCAGTGTGTATTTTGCTGTATGGTCGGAGGTCCTCATTAATTTTTCAGTAACCAAGCTTGCATGAGGCAGTGCATTCCCGGTGAAGAAACAGGGGAAAAAAAACCAGGCACCGTAACGTAATTCATAATCTGCCTCTTTCTTACTTAATGATCCCCATCACGGGTTTTAATTGCAACGTTGACCCAAATCCGACAACGCGTGGGGTTGGTTTCTTGCCCCTAGATCATAGGCAATTTATCAGCACGCATGTCGCACGGTTTGCGAGCCGGCTTTCATGAGGTGGCTGATTTATAGACTGGCGCGGTTATCGTCGCTCCTCTGACGTAAAGGCAATTTCAACATGAGCCCTGTTTTACATGTGTATCTATGCTTTCTGGGGCTCATGTGGGAATCGAGATACTCCCTTACGGCGGAGGAACGACGTTATGCGGGGGACGCAAAGGGCGGAAAGTATGACGATTAATATCTTCCCGCGCGCGGGTGATACGAGAGGCGAACACGCCCTTAGCAGTTTTTATGCGAGGACAGGACGCCTAGTTGATCCGCACGGTTGTCAGTCTTTGTGTTTTTGACAGTACGTTGAAGCGGGGAAAAACTTCAACGAAGAACTAGAAAGTTGTGAAAACGCCTTTGGGACCGTTCAAGTACACTGGAAAAAAAAACACATTGGATCTAGAGCCCAGACTCTTGAAAATATTGACAAGAAAAATGACTCTTGATTAAATTAGATTTAAGCTTAAATCAAAAGGAAATCCGCTCAAATTAAGAGGCTTGGTTATTGATTTAAGCTTAAATCTGATTGAGTCTGTATTTTTTCTTGTAGATGTTTTTAAGAGTCCGGACTCTAGATCCAATGTGTTTTTTTTTTTTCCAGTGAAGTTTGAATGATGAAATCTTTATCAATTAAAATTACGCATTCCGTTGACTGATTATGAGAATCGACAAATTTCATCCTTTCAAACCCGAAGATGAGTCGAAAACCAGGTTTTTGCCTCGTCCATTCAAATTGCCGGGACTAATATTATACAAGACCTTAAGGATATAATATCCGAGTTGACATTGCAACTGAGTCGGGATAAAGTCATCTACTTAAGCAAGAGGGATCATCCTGTCTCTTCATCACTCCGGCCCCCCTTTAACTCGGTGTCGCTGAAAAGGACGCTCGGGTGCTGAAAGAACTGAATAAAGAGGCGTGCAAGAGGGTGAATACGTAATTATTGCTTACTCCAGCGTTTAAGGGTTGATCCGACCGTGGAATAGGGGCGGGCCCGAGATTCTCATACCCGCGGCGGGGCTCGCGGCCAAGATGACGTCGTCATGAGTATCGGGGAGGTGTCCTTTCCATCAATAATGAACGGGTATCATTCTCATGAGAAATCTGACCCGAGGTCGTAACCAGTCGCGAGGCGTGAATGATCGATTTTCGATATATTCCCATCTGAAGCTTTGGTAAAGAATCGATTACGAAGGTTTTCGTTGCGAACACCCAGTATATCGATCATTTTCCATAGGTTTACATGGCAGATCAATCGATGGATCGCAAAGCACGCCACGACACTGGTCGAAGCCGAGGGGGCAAAAGGGGTGAAGTTTTTGCGCATTGCAAATATTTGCAAAGAGCTCATACTTTAAATGGGCTGGAAATAAGTTTACGGCGTTGTATAAGGGATGTCAGGTCTTCAGGGGTGGGAGAAGGGTTTAGGATTGCCCGGCAAACCCTTAATTTCGAGGGTTGTCGGGCCCAAAACGTCGCATGGCGCTTGTGATACTTTGGCAGGAGGTGACGAACTCTTTCTCAACTCCTCTTCACAGTTTCTCGACTCAGTTTACCAATTCTTGCTCTACACCCGAACGGCTGTAAAATTTTTAGGACGACCGTCTTCGAATCATATCAATGGCCGGCTCCGATCTGAGTCGAACGATCATGGGTCAGATCAAAAATCGCGAGCCGGGCACGGATAACGCTTCAACTCGGGCGCAGGAGAAAGTCGAGGATTTTTTCATCCGTCAGCCCCTTTGAGAAATTTTTATTCATGGACGCCGGCGAACTATCCCATCAGTCATCACGGCGGCACGAGTGCAAAAAAAGCATCGAATCTAGAGTCCAGACTCTTAAAAACATCGACAAGAAAAAATACTCTTGATTCAATCGAATTTTTGCTTAAATCAAGAACCAAGCCTCTTAATTTGAGCGGATTTCCTTTTGATTTAAGCAAAAATCTGATTGAATCAAGAGTATTTTTTCTTGTCAATGTTTTCAAGAGTCTGGACTCTAGATCCAATGTGTTTTTTTTTTTCAGTGCACGCGTAAAATGCAATTAAACATAAGGTACACAGCGGGTCGATTATTGAAATTGATAGACGAAGGAATAGACAAAGAAGACATTTTGGAGCGATTCTATTGGTTGAAGTGGTCGGCTCCTGTAGACTAGGGGAGAAAATGATGGACTAACTGTAGGTCTCTCGTGGGTTGCTGTCAGTCTATTGCCTGCCTCCTTTGTCCATTGCACCCACCCGCTTCCACCAATAGGATTCCTCCATATCCCTTTGGTCTTTTTTGTCTATTATATCTTTGCCTATCAATGTCAATAATTAGCTCGCTACTCGGTACCCGAATGACTCTAAAATTCTTAGGATGACCGTCGTCTAGTCATACAAATCAATGGCGGCTCCGATCTGAATCGAAACGATCATGGGTCAGATCAAAAATCGCGAGTCGAGCACGGATAACGCTTTGACTCGGGCGCAGGAGAAAGTCGAGGATTTTTTCATCCGTCATCAGCCCCTTTGAGAAATTTTTATTCATAGACGCCGGCGAACTATCCCATCAGTCATCACGGCGGCACGAGTGCAGTCCTTTTCTGTCGACGCCGGCCGGAGACGAGGTGGAGATCACTCGCAGTCCGACTGCATATCACGATCGCGTTGTTGTCCTTTTATATTGAGATGAGATGAAATTCTAACGACTTCTCGATAATTCTTTTCGTTCTGCTTCTGCAGTGATTCACCTTAATTACACGCGATGAATTGAATCCGCCAAGGCGGCAACTGGACTCGAACTTTCCTCATCAGCTTGGCTGAAGGGGCGCCGCGCGTCGCCGAGACGTACTCGGGCCTCCCGCAGAAAGTTTACAAAGCTACCCTGCTGAGGAAAAACGCCGTAATAACATTCGAGGGTTGATAAATGTCTCCGGGTAAAACATGCAGTGTTGAGGAAAATTGTGCGTATTTTTAAAAATCGAGGACTATATTCACAATTTCTTCAGTAAATTCGGGTTTTATTGACGTACATATGGCAACGTCCGAAGGCTCACATCGTTCTTCCTAAGCATATAGCAGAGTAAAGGCCCTGTTGCAAACTTTAGCTACAGCAAAATGGTCAGTTCATTCTTGTCGAAAATGGCTCAAAAATCACGATGCTACACAATATTCAACATGGCGACACACAAATTTCGGTTAATATTTCACTAAAATTTCCAATTTTTCATTTCTTTCTGGCGTTTCATGCCACCCTGACCTGAAGTAGATTATGGAGTTAAAAGAGTATTCCAGACCTTTCTGCTGCGCTAATCGTGATTTTTGAGGCATTTACTACTGGAGGTGTCTCCTCTTTTTGTTCTAGCTGAAGTCAGCAACAGGTCCATTACACGCAATGAATGGCGATTCCGTCAAGCCGGGGACTGGACTCGAACTTTCCTCATCAGCCCGGCTGAATAGGTTCCGATACTGGGGCCTCCCGCAGAAAGTTTACAATGATTAAGGCTGAGTCATTGGATTAGGCGTTTCGACAGCTCCTGGAGGGTGGCAAGCCGCGCGCGAAGCACATCAATTACGTATCAGCGGCATCGAGGTGACGTAACCCGGGTACCGCGGGAAAAAAAGGCGCCAAGAATGGAACCTGCAGAGACAATCGACTTTCGGACGCGGCGCTTTGATGCTTTGATTGACCGGCGGCGGCGCACAGTGGATCGAGTCAATCAAAGAGGCCGAACACGAAATTTTTTACTAAAACAACAAATTTTTATGTTTATTCCGTCACATTTTAGATTTCAAGGAGTGCTCTGGAAAGAAAATTTCACGAAAACACCAATGAAACCACTTTTAGAACCTCAAAGTTCTGTATGAATGGAGTTAAGAGCTTTTAAAGTTTTCAAATTTTGTCCGACTTCTCTCACTGACTCGATCCACCGTGCGGCGGCACCTGGTCCGGTATCGGGTATCGCTCCATTTTGGATTTGGAAGATGAAGGTCGCAGGTTACTTAATTGTCGTTGTTGCTTTCGATTGTTCGGCTGAATTAACAAAAGCCTCGTACGAAAAAAACTACCAGGGGGCGCAGGCGGGCCCCCTGGAACCTGGGGAGTAATCTGATCAAGTTTGATATAATTCTGAGGAGTGGGAATTCAAAACCTAGTAAGCGCCATCAGCTAGCTGATTGCTGAAATTGATGGACAAAGCGATGGACAAAGAAGACATAAGGAGTGATTCTACAGGCTGTTCAAGTATTACAAAACGCACTTTTTCCGATTTTTGGACCGCAACGTAATACTAGAACGGCCCTCTTTTTGGTTGAAATAAATAGATGGTTCTTATAGACTATGGGAGAAAATTATGGACTGACAAAATGGTCTCTCGTGGGTTGTCGTCTCCATTGCAACCATCCGTTTCCACCAGGAGCTGGAGGATCCCTCCATTTCCTTTTTATCTTCTTTGTCCATTGCTTTGTCTACCAATTTCAAAAATTAGCCTGCAGATACTCTGCCGACGTGGTGTTACTGAAGAGAGTCGTAAGTGCACAAATGAAGTTTTGAGCAAATGAGAACGTCTGAACGGATCAAAAAATAAAAAATATAAACCGATCAACAGCCACTTCGATCAATTCACATTTTTTGACAATTAAATTGTTAAATCAGCAATCCATTTTTTTCAGTGTGTTTGACGGAATAATTTACTGTGGTTAAGACATGAATGGTATGGATTCGATCGACAACCGTTAAACGATCGAGAGGCTGTTGATCGGTTCAAATTTTTACTTTTTGGTCCGTTTACGTTCTACCTTTACTGGAAAAAAAAGAATCTTAAATTTGCCGCCAAGAAGTATTTCTTCTTAAATCAAGAATTTTTCTGGTTAATATGAGCTACTTTCTTGCTTAACCCAAGCATAATTTCTCTTGTATCAAGAAATAGTCAGCTTAAAGCAAGAAAAAAAACTTTCTTGGCGGCAAATTCAAGAATCATCGTGCTTGATCCAAGCTACTTTTTTTTCAGTGACTTAGCAATCCATGTATTTCCGTGCAGATGGGTCATCCTAAAAGCCCCGATGTTAATGCGCCCGGTGTGTCTCGCCGTATCCAATCGCGATTCACACCTCCATACACAGGTGGAAATTAAAATTCGAGCGCGGTATCGTCGCTGCGGGCCCCATTAAAACACGAGCGCTTGCATTATGAGGCGTGAATAGTCCCGACCGGAGCCGTCAACTTTCGCTCGACGTCGCGTCTCGTCCCGTCGCGCCGGGATCGTTGACTCCTCCGCGTCCGACCGGGCGCGCGACGAGCATTCGCGTGCCGTAGGTCGGAACGCAGCGCTGCACTGCACACAGCCTCCGTCGCGTCGTCGCGCCAAGCCGTCTGCGTTCGCCGTCGTCGCAAGGCCGCGAGCTCGGGCCGCACAGAGCTGCGCAGTTTATTAGGCAGCAGCGCGGGAGTGGGTATTCAAGACTTGATAATCACCATCAGCAGGCTGATTGCTGAGCGTGATAGACAAATCGATAGACAACGAAAACAAGGAGTAGTAGTAGTACAGGAGTAGTACAAGGAGGAAAGTATGGAGCAATCTTATTGGTTGAAACGGGTGGTTCTTACAGACTATAGTCATGTCAAACAACACTGGATAAAAAAAACACATTGGATCTAGAGTCCAGACTCTTGAAAACATCGACAAGAAAAAATACTGTTGATTCAATCGGATTTTTGCTAGAATCAAAACGAAATCCGCTTAAATTAAGAGGCTTGGTTCTTGATTTAAGCTAGATTCTGATTGAATCAAGAGTACTTTATCTTGTCGATGTTTATAAGAGTCTGGACTCTAGATCCAATGTGTTTTCTTTTCTTTTTTTTTTCCCCAGTGCGGCTTCATTAATTTACAAAGAATCAGTTTGCAAGTAGTAGATGTACGTATTCCTATCAATATCAAATCGCTTGCAGAGTTTTCAGAGACAAAATTACACTACATAGAACTATCATGGCATTAAGAGGCACGCACCACATATATAGCGCCTTCGACATCCTCAACATACTTCAAGCGATACACCGCGAGCGCTACACGCTCTGATGTGCAAATTGCCTATACTGCGCCTCCACAGATCAGGCGATCCTGCACGTTCTGCACGCCTGTATCATTTTCCAATAGGCACCAACACTCATCTTTAATTCTGGTTGAACTTCGTGAGCAACTGCCTAGTGTGTACTGTGTTTTTTATGCTGCCGTGATAGCGTAGAAAGCGGTAAGTGCAAGAAGGAAGTTTTGAGAAAACGGACTATGATGCGCAGCAGAATTTCATTAGTTTTTTCCTTTCTTGAAAAATTGATTCCCTTAACTTTAAAATTTTGGAAAAAAAAAAAAATAAATTGGTACTCTATTCTTTTTGCAAGCTACAAACGAGATTAGTGTCCCGTAGAATCTGAGATCCAAAATTAATTCAAGCCATAAAGGGCATTTATGGCAGATCAAATGGAGAATTTGCAGTAGTCTAAAATTTGATGAATTTCGTGTTTAAGTGGAAACTACTGTGTGAACTGAATACGAGGATACCCTTCGTTCATGACTTTAACAATTATTGGAGAAGATATGACAAAATGATCTAATCTGCTTAGATACATAAATTTAAATGGGAAATGCCGCCAGATGACGTCAGTAGGCGGTGCATTTTCTCACTTTTAAATCTATTTTTATACTATTTCCCGTATCAGAAAAAAATTATAAAAAATACTGTGAAATCAGCCCTTAAGCACTTTCAGCTGAAGCAATAAAAAAATTGCAAGCAAATTCTCCATTGATACATCGCAAAGCACGCCTTGCCCCTGCACTATTTGGCAACAGAGCAGAGTAACCACTGAGAGTGTACAGCAGCAGGCGTAATGCAAGGAGGTTAATCACAACGAAATTACCCGGCTGCTTTGCTTGATTGACGAGGAAAAACGAACATGATGGCCGCTGATGGCGATAAATCACCAGTTTCCTCACTTGCATCAACGTAGTTCACCCGATTTTCGAGCAAAATCTTGCAACCTCGCATACGAGTGCGTAACAGCGGTTACATTTAGCCCGCTAATGACCGGCCGCTGGGACGTGCGTGGGACATACGTGAGGTTTCCGGGGCGCAGAGCAAAATATTCATTTATAGATCGCGTTTGGAGAAAAATTCTCACTGTTAAGAATCAATGATCTGCTCTACTGAAAATGTCGGCAACAGAACAAGCCAAACAATACGACACTATATAGGAAGCGAAATGAAATAGTCACTTGACTGTTACAAAAGTAAACATGAAGAGGACGCTTTTGATATAAATATTTAAACATTACGAGGCCAAAAAATAACTTTTCGGTTTGTCAAAGCGAGTTTCGGTTAATAGGATCGAACTCTTCGATTGAACCGAACTGATACCATAAGTCAGATCACATGATCTTACGAACCGAAATTCCGCTTTGACAAACCGAAAAGTTCGATTAAGATGGCCCCTACGAACAGTTGTTCTTTTTTTACTAAATTGCAAAACCTAAACAATTTAACGGGGATTTTAAAACTTGATCACTTCCTAGGATTTTTTTTTTTTTTTTTTTTTTTTTTTTTTTTTTTTTTTTTTTTTTTTTTTTTTACGAAGAATGCTTTGATTTGCTTTCTTTCTTAATTTCTTGAGGAAAGTCATGATACAGTCGAGGTGCATTAACGTTAGGGGCCTATTTAGAGGCCATCAAGTAGGCCACGCCTCACATATTATGTGCTCCATAGGAGGGGGGCGGGGAGATAGGGAAAGTCATAACACACACGCGTCTATCAAATCAACTCGGATATCGTTATGAGTGCGCTAAAATTTTTTTGCCGTCATTTTTGTTCTAACGACTAGAGAAACTTCATAATTCCGTTTGCCTATGAAACAGGTTCGCTCGGAGCTTTAATCACCGCGCGCTACCCGAGATAGCATAGCGCGGCGCACAGTGGACCGTGTCAATCGGAAAGGTTGGACATGAAATTTTTGACTAAAACTGCAAATTTTGATGTTGATTACGTCTTATTTTAAATAATTAGAGGTGGTCCTAGAAGGAGATTTCACGAGGAAACCGATGGAATCTCTTTTAAAACCCCAAAGGTTTGTATAATTGGAGTTATGAGCGTTTAAAGTTTCCTAATTTTGTCCGACCTCCCCATTGGCTCGATCCATTGTGTGGCGGCGCGGCGGCGTGATCTCCCGTAAAAAAAGAAAGGCGGTCCGAATCAAAAGTGTAACCTAATATGGGGTTGGCGGATGGCCCGTGTAACGGCCGATTTTATATCTTCATCGCGATTATGTAAACGCCGCGACGATTTAGAAAGTTGCGGTCCGCGTGTGTGTTTTGTGGTTATTGTGCGGAGGCAGGGAATAAGAAAGGGCCGGTGGTAAAACTGCTTATTTCCGTTTTATGACGAGCTCTCGGGACCATCGAAATCCTTACTTCCAAGTTTCATCAGATAGTTGAAATGCTTTTTTTTTATCATCGACCGATCCGCATAAACTACACCTGTGAGATTTTGTAATTTTTTCGCGGCGCTGTGGGCTACGCGAAAA
>NW_017554870.1:967879-985775 GCF_001854935.1 Bemisia tabaci
AAAAGGGGGGGGGGGGGATTTCGCGGGCTTTCTTGACAACGAACTTCAATTATGGCGGGTTATGGAGCGTAAAACCGCTTTTTATGCCGTTGTTTAAATAGCGTATGTGTGCGGCGCGGCTGAGGTTGGTTGTTGGCTGCGGTGATCGTTGAGACAACGGAGATAGGCTACTCTCTCGGAAGCGGACCGATTATCATGGACATGGATATGATTTATCGGATCTCGAATTATCTGAGTGGTGAGTGCATTGACATTGGCCACTTTCAGAGTGCAGGGCGCGATCATCGACACAGTGGGTAAAAGGTGTGATGAGGTCAGTTGCGCCAGTCACAGATTTGAAGACCTTAAATCAATAACAGGCTAAGTGCACTGAAAAAAAATACATTGGATCTAGAGTCCAGACTCTTAGAAACATCGACAAGAAAAAAAAACTCTTGATTCAATCTGATTTAAGCTTAAATCAAGAACCAAGCTTCTTAATTTGAGCGGATTTCCTTTTGATTTAAGCTTAAATCTGATTGAATCAAGAGTCATTTTTCTTGTCAATGTTTTCAAGAGTCTGGACTCTAGATCCAATGTGTTTTTTTTTTTTTTTCCAGTGTGCCAAAAAAAATGAAAATCGAGTTCGACCTCAAAGAGCGTTCTATGTATGTACCAAGGACAGCAATCCGTGAAGCGGACTGAGTGCCACGACCATGATAGTAGGTGTGCAGCGTGCCCAATAATTGGTAGCGCTCCATGGTATGTGCCGGGCCATCTGTGGGAAATAAATGGTAAAAAACTATAAAACTTGACTTTTTGGCACTTAGCCCGTTATTGATTTAAGGTCTTCATTTGTGTTTTGACAAGTTCAGATCATAGATCTGCAGACAATAACGAGATTCGTCCGAACACTATCCTTCCACGTCAAACATGAACGGATATGTTCTCTTTTAGGGGCTTCTGGTCACCAGAATGCGCCCTTTCCAGCCGGCGGGACCCCCTGATGTAAAATGTACCATAGTGCATTGCATGTTGCCATATGAGTAATGCCTCACTTTCAAAAGGAGACATCAGCGGAAATTCTGGTAGAAATTTGAGTGTCGATTTCATTTTTCTGAAACTCGATTCGTCATCAATTTTCACAAAAAAAAAAAATTCGTGTTTTTCGATTTCCCTAACGTTTCCCTGACACGACAATTGCTTACAAAGTCAAATTCCCTGACATGCCGGATTGTTGCGGACTCCCTGACGTTTTCTTTGAATTCCCTGACTCAAAAAACAATCCCCGACGTTTCCCGGTTTTCCAGGTCGCTAGAAACCCTGCTGCGACATGTCCTTCAGGGTGTCTAATAAAACAGGCTGGTCAAAATTAAGTACTTTTACAGTACTTTTTCAGTACATTCTCAAGATATTCAGGACCTCCTCCAACAGAAAAATTCCTCACACTGGAAAAAGAAAAAAAACACATAGGACCTAGAGTCCAGACTCTTGAAAACATCGACAAGAAAAAGTACTCTTGATTCAATCAGAATCTAGCTTAAATTAAGAACCAAGCCTCTTAATTTAAGCGGATTTCATTTTGATTCAAGCAAAAATCCGATTGAATCAAGAATATTTTTTCTTATCAATGTTTTCAAGAGTTTGGACTCTAGATCCAATGTGTTTTTTTTTTTCCAGTGTACTTTTTCAGTACCTCGATTTGACGAAATTCTAAACATTTCAAAATTTTGAAATTGCGACAAAAATGACAAAAAATTAAAATAATTCCGGACCTGTTTGCGGAATTTCCTCTCTTTTTCAGTACTTCCGGACCGCTCTTAAAAAATCATACTATTTCCGGACTTTCCAGAAATTCCGGACTGGGCACCCTGTCCTTACCCTCTATTGTATAGGTACTCTAATTGAACCTAGAGTCCCTTTATACTGAGAGTCAAGACAATGTGAATCCATTTCTGATTGGTTCCCGTATTTTAGGCCTTCACAGTGTCACAAACGGGAATAAAGATTACATTTTCACCGATTGCAAAGATTATATTCTGGAATGGACCAGGGAATTACGGGTTCGGTAAGGAACAAACGGGGTGAGAGAAGGAACGGAGAAAGGAATTTGAGAATGGGCCGATCAAAGATTACGAAAAACGTTCAATTTCTATAACTTTATTTCCGTTTTAGTCCAGTCATTCTAGCCAAAAAAAGGGCCTAACCTCGGACAAATTAGCACAAACTTCTCTTGTGTTTTAAAGCACTCCAAAACATGTCTCGAGCCCCCCAAAAAAAGTTTACCATTAGCCCCCCTCGGGAACACAGTCAAAATTGCGTAAAACAAAATGGCGGCCGTCTGAAATTACGAATAAATTGATTCTTGACTTCGTCAGCGTTTTCCCGATTTTGCATAATTCTAGTGCATCCAGTGAAAAAAATCATTCTTGTCGTTTTTTTAGAGGATAAAATTTTGCTTACAAATATACATTAGTTTTTTTAATTTCGACTTGTTGGTGCCGAGCTACGAAGTCCGACACCGAAAAAAAAGGCTAGAATTTTCTTGAAATTTCAAGTTTGGTTTGTAACTTTTAAAATACAGCTTCGGCATAATTTTTTCTCTCAAAACTGTTGGTACCAATGGAAAGAGCATGAAATTTTCTTTTCAAAACACATATTACATCAAAATTTAACTGAAGGTATAAGACCTTTATAGGGCCTTTATGGAATGGTGTCAAATTTGACATGTTTTACTTTGTGTAAATTTTGGCTTGAATTTCGATTAGTGTGACCCTTTTTCACGAATATTCGACTATTTTTGAAATAAATTTTGTTATTAATTAGTCATGGTACATAGTAAGGGGAGAAGCACCTTAGAGGGATGGTCGACCGGGGGGGGGGAGGGGCATNGGGGGGGGGCATACCTGATCCGTTTACTGTTTGGCCTATCGCAGCTAAAAAAGAAAAGCTTCTAAGAAAAAAACTGTTAAACACCTAGTTGTCGGCAGATTTTCATGAAATTTGGTGCACCCCGGTATATCGAACTAGGAAATTCGAATTTGACGTTACTTTCAGTCTGAATCAAAATTCAAGATGGCGGAAAAAAGATGGCGGTAATAATTTGTTAGATACCTGTTTATCGACTGATTTGCATGAAACTTGGTATAACCCTGTATTTAGCCCCAGAGAATTTGAATTTGATGTCGAATTTAACCGGAATTGAAATCAAAGGTGGTGGGAAGAAGGTGGTGGCCATAATTTTTTAAAATTAAAGATGGCGGGTACAATTTGAAAACTACCTATTTATCGGCAGATTTTCATGAAACTCGATGTATCCTGGTATTTTGATCTGGTAAATTCGAATTTGACGTTACTTTCAGTCTGAATCAAAATTCAAGAACGTGGAAAAAAGATGGCGGCCTTAATTTTTAAAATATCTGTTTATCGGCTGATTTTCATGACATTGAATATTACCTAGTATTTTGACCAAAGTTTGTCGATTTTGGTTTGAAAACTTGTAATGTAAGGTAAGAAGACAGGGTAAAAAAGTAATTGAGGGGCTCGGAGGCTGCACATAAGTGCAGATTTCGAAAAAAATGACACATTAGTGGTTCCAACTAATTCTAGGTTTAAAATAAAGTCTGTGAAAAATTCACCGGAGGCATCCAATGCTTAAGCATCAAAATGTAAGTTTGAACTCTCTTTCTGCCATAAGGCTGTGTATAATAGTTAGCAACTTTAAACATGTTTTTCTCGAAATAGCTCGACGAGGTGCACTTATGCACCTCGTCTTCCAAGCTGTTTAATTGAGAGTATAAGTGTTAAAACGTAACTTTTTCAGTATCGTTGAATATTTAATTGACACAGATTAAGAAATACAAAGCCGAGTAATGAAATAATTTATGTGCTAATTTTTTACTCGGTCTTTTGAAAGCTAAATAATATTAAAAATGTGCGAAATGATGTCGCATATTCGGCTGACAAGATGCCGAGGGCAGTAAAATTTTAATGTTTTTATTATTTTCCTTCTAATTTACTTAGATTTCACTATTTCACACGAGCCTGCGGTACGTCACGTAAAGCATAGGTGCATACCCCTCTCCCCTGTTGACAACCCCGCCCCCCGCTGACATCTGTACTTTCGTTATAATCCTTGTTCGCGCTTACGCTAGAGTTGGCCGCCCAAAAGTTCCAAACCTTCAACGGTGTGTTGAATTTATCATAATAATTATTAGTTTTACTATTGATTCCTCCGACGCAAAAAGACCCGCTCCCCGAGCTGCCGCCATTACACAGCCCAATCCCTCACATAAAGCGCTTCGCGGCGGCGGCTGTGCTCGCATTGTAACTTCCCTCATATGAGAGATGTCCCATTCCGCAATATTTTTAAAAACCCTTAAATGTACAGATTTCGCCAAGCTCTGTCCTATTCGTTCATTTTTACGTGATTGTATGCATAAATACGATGTTTGTCTTCACTTTGTATGCGTGAATCTGTTACTTCCGTACTGGCGGTCATAATATATCCATTTGCGCTCTTTGTAGAAAGCAGGGAGGAGGAGGTGGGTCAGTTTCCCCACCTATTATTTTTTTTATAATACGTTAATTCATTTTTGCTCTCCAGAAATTATTTAAATAACTTCTCACGATTGATGGAATATTTGCTGTATTGATATGACCTTTTGAGGGATGGTGTTTTGCATAGAAACTCAACTTTCTGTAAATATTGACATTTTTTACAATTTTAAATAAAGCCGTGTCAAACCCAAAAATTATGGAAATTTTTGAAACAAGGTACCCTAACTTATTGTAAATTTTATGTACTTTCACGTGGTTATAGTGGTTTTTTGATCAAACACTTTTAAAATTCTTAAAAATTAGGAAAATGGAGCTAAAAACGGACTTTTTTCAGAAAAGTGTCATTTTTGATCCCAGAAGAAATTATCCTACCGGCAAATATAATTACTTAAAAGAATGTTGAACATACTTTTCTAGACCAAAATTTAACGTACTTTTCAGTCACATCATTCACTTTAACTTTAAAGCTAATTTCAAAGCATTAAAATCGCAAAAATAACAAAAAAGATAAATTTCATCATTTTTTTCTTAACTTTTTTTAAACCAAAATTCAGTGCTGAGACCCCTCAAAAAGGTTTTACGGCAAGTTTTAATAGCCCTAGATTATGGGAAATTTCATGAACTTTTCATTTCGCACCTTGTTTTTTTTCTTAAACGCCTTTTGACACGTAAAAAATAAGAAAAACCGCGGGAAAATTTTCTTCGGACAAATTGCAATTTTTTTCAACATTGCCTCCGCATTTTCACGAGAGACGCCAAAATTACAAATGAAGGTATATTTCTTACACAAAATTTTACTAGCTTTTCGATGATTACCATGGTTTGATTGAAAAAATTGTTTGCAGCCATGAAAAATCACAAAAACATGAGACAAAGCCTTGTTATTGAACAATTTGTACATTTTTAACGTCTCAAAAATTGGCTTCTAAGTACACTTAAATACCTTCAAAAATTTATTCATTAACATTTTTTTAACTTTCATGTGCTATTACATTGGTATCATAAAATTTACTTCAAACAAAAATGACTAAACTTGAAAATTTTGGATATATGTTAAGAAAAAGGTTCTAAACAGAGCAGCCGGGTTTTCCAATAGACAACTTTAACGCCTTATCTAACTCTCTTTAAAAAATTCGAAACAGTAATTTTAGGTGTGCAATTTTTTGGAAATTTTATGCTCCAAACAATTATTACCATCGTTGAATCGTATCGTTAGTTTCCAGCTGTCAAAAAGTCGAAAATCGTTGAAATTCTGCAATTTCTAGAGAAATCATTTTTTAGCGTAATTCCCTTAAATACGCTTTTCAGGTACATGTTGTAAAATTTAAAGGAAAACCAGTGTGTTATTTGTCTCGCAAATTTTATAACCTTTCAAAAAAGTATATATAAGTTGTACTTTTGTTGAAAAATAATTGATCGAAAGCGCTGGAAACGGAAAAAACAGCTGAATTTGTTGTTAAATATTGACTTCATGCTTTTGAATGATTCGTCTCACAATGAGGTCATAAAAGATGAAAAGGTAAAATGAATAGGTATACTTATGTAAAATTTAGCGTACTTTTCAGTGGTGTCGTTGTTTTTAACCTTTAATTAATTATTTTGACTTAAAAATGGTCAAGACCGCGAAAAATCGGGAATTATCAGCAGATTTTGCCGGTTGTTGTTTTTAAATAGTAAAATTCGGAAAGAAAAAAAATAATAAAACCATTAGTTTTGTATATGATTCTTAATCAAAATTTCATGATCTTTAAATCTGATCTATTCCAAATTTTTGGTTTAACGCATTATTTGTGAATTATAAATGAAAATCCGTATGCACGTCCTCTTTGAAAATCGCAGCAAGCCGCCATTTTGAAAAACTGCGATTTGACCACTTTCCCGGTGGAATTTTTTGGTAAACTTTTTTTTCTGTCTTATTGGGTACCTAGGGACCCTATATACCAAAGGAAAAGTTTGTGCTAATTTGTCCGAGGTGAAAAGCTAGAATGACTGGACTATTTGTGACTTCATGAGGGGGTGTTGTCTTGACTCTCAGTATAAAGGGACTCTAATTGAACCGAAAATGACGAACGCTCCACTAATCCCGCACCAAGCGACCCAAACGCCCATGCATCGTGCGTGCCCCCAACACGAGATCACAAAATTGATTCCCGGCCGGAATCAACCCCGGGGGTCCTTCGGGGGGCAGGCCACCCAGCTCCAACCTCTCCCGCGCTCCCATTGTCCGGGGCCCGTGGAAACGTCGAAAGCCGCGCCCCGCTACCAACTGGTTCAAGAAAACCGCCGACCGCGAACCGGTTCGACCGTGGGTCACCCGTCCAGGCGCGGTGGCAACGCCGGGTCCAAAAGCGTCATCGGGAGATAATTTGATGGAGATGATAGTGTTGATTGTTGGGTTTCCGGAGTCGGATATGGACTTGCGGTCACTATCCTCCGAGTTGGGGTTATTCTATGGCCGCGTTCAGGAAGAACGCCGTATGAAGCTTCAGGCGTTGCCAAGTTTCCTCCGATAAAAACGGAATTTACGGGAAAAATTTTGAATATAACTTTCCAAAATGTTCAGATAATTTTGCAGGGTGTCTACTAAAACAGGCGGACCAAAAATCAGTAATTTTACAGTACTTTTTCAGTACATTCCCAAAAAATTCAGTACCTCCTTAATAGAAATAATCAGTACTTTTTCAGTACCTCCATTTGATGAAATTCAAAAAATTTCAAAAATTTTAAATTTCTCGCTCAAATTAAGACAAAAATAACCAAAAATTAAAAAAAATTCCGGACCTTTTACGGAATTTCCGCACTTTTTCGGTACTTCCAGACCCCCCTTAAAAACTCGGCACTATTTCCGGACTTTCCGGAAATTCCGGACTCGTAGACACCCTGTTTTGTTAGCAATTGTACCTAAAGTTTATACAAATTTTAATGAAAAATATGCATGGATATTGTCAAAAATAAATGTTTTATCAAGGGTAATTTGGCAACTCTCGAGTGTGCATACGGCGTATTTCCATAGCACGGCACTATTGTAGTTTGACGAATTTAAATCAAAAGGAAACATCTCAATTGAGCCCTGGGCCCTGCGGCCCACGAGCCTAGACGCACGGCAGGGCCCACGTCTCAATGGAGATAGTTCCCTTCGATTTGAGTACGGCAAGTTGTTGTTGGTTGTAAATACCGGCGCTTGGTTCGGTTCGGGTGTTAGTGCGTGGACCCACGCAGTGAGCGCGAACAATGAGAGGAAATGGAACGGGATTTGTGAGCGGCGTCACGGACCACGGTGTGGCCTGTGCGGTAACCGATGGTTTTGGTGGAAAACGCGTGGAAAACTGGACGACTAGGATCTGGTTGTGAGACTCACGCAGAGACAGGAGACCCTCCACTCTCCACTCATACCTCGGATATTTTGGAAGCTTTACTTTCGGGACTTCAAAAATTGACTGTTGACTTACCTACACGGTTGATGTTCAACAACGTGTTGGCAGTTTCGTTTCGCAAACAAGCCAAAACAAGTCGAAGTTTGGGAAACTTGTTTGGCTCATGACGTCACCCTGAGCTCATCAACCACCATATAGGTAGGTCAACAGCCGAAAAAAGAGCGATAACTGTTGCTCCCTCATAATTGTCCATGAGGAAGTGTTGAATCCTCGAAAGTAAAAGCTTCCACCTGTCGCCAAGAGGCCAGTTGAGGGTCTCTTGTCTCTGGACTCACGGCGCGTGCACAGTGTGCGAGTACATACCTAGCAGGCTGATTGTTAGAATTGGTAGACAAAGCTAGAGACAAATTAGTTAAAAGGGTTATGAAGGGATCCTATTGGTGGAAGCGGTTGGTTGCAATGGACAAAGAAGGTAGGTAATCGACTGACTAACGGCAACCCACGAGAGACCCTATAGCTATAGTCCATCAGTTTCTCCTTTAGTCAATAGGAACCATCCATATCAACCAATAGGATCGCTCCAAATTACCTATGTATTCTTTGTCCTAGAACTTGTCCCCTTCAAGTTGGTAGACATCCTGCTGAATTCGAAAAGAGCTGCCAGGGTTTCTACTAAAACAGGCTGGCCAACAATCAGTACTAATACAGTTCTTTTGCAGTGCATTCCCAAGAATTTCAGTACCGCCATAACAGAAAAATTCAGAGCCCCTTTAACAGAACAGTACAGTACTTTTTCAGTAGGTACAACCATTTGACGAAATTCGGAAAATTTCAAAAATTTGAATCTCTCGCTCAAATTGCGACAAAAATGAAAAAATTCCCGACCTTCTTGCGGAATTTCCGCACTTTTTCAGTACTTCCGGACCGCCCTTACAAAATCGGTACTTATGCAGTGCATTCTCAAGAATTTTAGTACCTCCTTGACAGAAAAATTCAGTAATTTTTCAGCGCCTCCATCATTTGACGAAATTCGAATAATTTGAAAAATTTGAATTTCTAGCTCAAATTGCGGCAAAAATGAAAAAATTCCCGACCTTCTTGCGGAATTTCCGCACTTTTTCAGTACTTCCGGACCGCCCTTACAGAATCAGTACTGTTTCCGGAAATTCCGGACTTGTAGACACCCTGGCTGCGCTCAAATCGACGTTGCTCGACGTAATGTCATCTAATCATAATACACTTTTTTTTTTTTTTTTTTTTTTTTTTTTTTTTTTTTTTTTTTTTTTTTNGACATCAGGCTCCATGCTCCAGGCTTTTCTAATTTTCAGGGATTAGGGCCGAGGAGAATCTGTTTCAGCAGATCTACTCGTCAATTCCGTGAAAATTAGACGCCACCACCGGGATTCGAACCCGGGACCTATTGACCTAGAGTCAGACGCGCTGACCACTAGGCCAACCTGGCCGGCCATAATACACTTCAGAATCTAAAAATGAAACTGAAATCCCACGGTATCCCCACCTCCGAGTCTTTAAACCCCCAAGCACGTGCTCCTTATCCTTTTAAAACTCGCCATCCAACGACGATCTCACGCCATTATCTCCTCCCCCCTTCCACCCTCCGAACGGGGAGGGTCGGGAACCACGTCGCGTCGTCACGTCGTCACGTCCGACATGGATTAAATCGAATTAACCACCCTCGTAACTGTCGACCGCGACCAGCGCGGTATCCGGCGATGTAAGGGTGGAAATAGGTCGGAAGGGGTGAGATGGACAATTCAAGAGTTATCTATTCGATCTGTTCGTCGTACAGCAAAATTTTAATTCAATCGATATCAAAGCAGCGCGATGGATGACGTCATAAACGAATTTTTCATAGCGTGATAGCTCGGTTGATATTGAATTCAGGAAGTTATGCTGTTAGGATGGATCGTATTATTTTTAGCTAAACTACAATAATCAAGTATCTTGACACGATTCTGTAGCCAGCGTAACTGACCCATTAGAGCGCAAACGGGAAAAATAAGATCAGGGGTGTCTACTGAAACAGGCTGGCCAAAAATCAGTACTTTTACAGTACTTTCTCAGTACATTCCCAAGAAATTCAGTACCTCCTCCAACAGAAAGATTCTGTTCTTATTCGGTTCTTTAATTTGACGGAATTCGAAAAATTTCATAAATGTGAATTTCTCGCTCAAATTGCGATAAAAATGACTAAAATTCCCGAGAGCGACTCATTCCAGATTGTGCTCTTTGCGATTGGTGAAAATGTAATCTTTATTCCCGTTTGTGACACTGTGGAGGCCTGAAATACGGGAACCAATCAGAAATGGATTCACATTGTCTTAACTCTCAGTATTTAAGCGCTCTAGCCCCTCGTGACTATTGAAACGGTCCCATGTTGCAACGTGGGTTCTGGAGCAACGACACTTGCAACTTGGAAGCGGCGGCGACGATTCATACGGGTAATGGTCTGCGGCTCCATATTGATTATCAAATCAGTGCACGGCAGTCACGTGACCGTAATGACGTCACTTCTAACTGCATTTTCTCCAGTGCCATCCCGGGTTTTGCCGTCGCGGGACACCCGAGTTATTATGGTATTGCATCGCTTCCCCGTCCTCCTCTTCCGCGCGAGTGTTGCAATGTTGCATTCTGCCGTGCTAAGGAAAAACGCCGTATGAACATACAGGCGTTGCCAAATTTCTTGTGATAAGATGCGAATTTATCGGGAGAGATATAAATGTCGCCGGCAATTTGAAATCTCCGGCAACTTAGTGCTGTCATTTCCCGGAATTAATTCCGAAATTCGGAACTTATCAAATAATCGGAACTTTCCCGGGAATCTTTTGAATCCCTGGAATTTTCAGCTCTTTTTGGAATTTCCTAGAAATTAGCGGTTTTTCGCCAGTACGACCATTTATTTGATCAAATTTAGGGACTTTTGGATCAAATTTGACGATCTTCGGAACTAAGTCCGGGCTTGTTTCGGAACTTCTTTGTCTTAGCAGAAAAACCTCATTAATTATTAATAACTTCTATTTTACTCGCTAAAAACTAAATTTAAGACAAAAATTATCATGTAAATATCATTTTTTTCATGATTTCAGTAATTTTATTGCAAAGGATGAAGTTGCACAATCTTAGCATCATTGCATTGCTTCTGGTCCCTTTTTGCAAAATGCAATCCAATTGTGATAATGAACCACTCTGGATAATTTGAATTCATAGATTGGCTGCCCTTTGGGGTTCTGAGAACTCCATAACCTAACCTCAAAAGTACCGACATGTCCGTACTCGACTACTCGCCCTGTGAAGGTACTCTAGAGCAGACACGAAGACCCATCTCTGGGGCGTTCAAACATCGGAGCCGGCTGACGAAATCGGGTGAACTTTGAAGCCCATAAAAAGGATAGCGGAGCCCGGTAAAAGGGCAAAAATGAAATCATAAAAAAGTGCACCGGGAGGCGGCGACCGGCGACCCGGGGAAGGGATTGTGTCCCGCACCGGCGAGATGGGCAAACGGGCACGGTCTGTAATTATCACGGACGCCGCGACCGGCGATGATAATGACAGCCGACTCACTGCGGGGGAGTCGTCGCACAGTGGATCCAGTCAATAGGAGAGGTCGGACAAAATTTGGAAACGCTTATAACTCCGTTTATACAAAATTTTGGGGTTCTAAAGGTGGTTCCATTGGTTTCCTCGTGAAATGGACCACTAGACAAGTACTAATTGGACTGCATTTTGCAATTTGGAACTATACATTCTGGTTCTTCTGGAAAAACACTTATGTGCAGAGGGAAACTAATGGTACATACGTTGTTTTTAAACCGGGCTAGAATTTATAGTTCCAAATTGCAAAATGTGGTCCAATTTAAGTATTCAGATGCACGTTTCTCTACCAGCATTTCACTTAGAACACGATTCTTTCATACGAGTATACTCAAGTCAAAATTCGTTCATGCCAGGGCCGGATTTACCTACTTGCCGCCCATGCCATGGGCCGTCTGTATTCTGCCGCCCCCTTCTCATTCGTTTTGAAACATCAATGAAAACCATCAAGTGAACGTGCCGGAGGTAAAGAGGTGCATAAGACGCGTTTACCTACTCGTGTTGGATGCATTTTTTGCGAAAGCCATGTCAACGCTACCAGCAAAATTTCACGGAACTTTGCGCGAAAGTTAAGTTCTGTAAACCTATCTCTGTGTGGACGAGGTCCTCCATTTTTGAGAAATGAACCAAAAAATTATGAAAGAACATACATGTAGTTTAATAATTTCAACTTCCACCGCCGCTCCGTGCTGCCCGCACTGTATTTGGCGCAATGCGGGAAGTATTCCTACAGTCTTGTAGGCGCTATGCGTTTCACGCCGACCGCTCGCGCTGCTGACCGCGCTGCGTTTGACGCAATGCGTGAAGTATTCATGCAGTCTTGTAGGCGCTAATATGTGTTACATGCCGACCGCCGCGCCGAGAACTTTGCCTTTTCATCTCAAGTCCTCGTAATCATTCCTCTCTGCGCTGAGCTCCAAGCCAAATTGCGTGTTTAGTTTCTCTCTTAACTCGACTAATTAAAGATGCTGTCTCTTGTATCACCGAAAAACGACAAAATTAGAAAATACTATACTCTCAGGAAACAGAGATTTCGTCCCTTTTCTCATTGATAATTTCTTTTTTAATCCAAATTTTTTCATACCCACATTTAAAAAGATTGCAAACTTTGCGCCCCCTAAATTTGCCGCCATGGGCCGCGGCCCGTGTGGCCTCCCCCTTAATCCGGCCCTGGTTCATGGCTCAGTGACCCATTCAGAAGATGATGCTTGTCAGGGTTGCCACAAAATTTATAAAATGAAATTCCCTGATATTTCCCTGATTTCCCTGACACTTTTGAGTAAAATTCTCTGAAAATTGAAGATATGCCATACGGTCAAATAGACATACCGACGGTGAAACTACCAAACCACGTATCTCGGTTTGCGACGTCGCAGACTTCCTGTCATACTTTATTTTTTAAATGAAAAACTATTTAACGACTAGTCTTGAAAATTTCTGTGATTTTCCCTCTTCGTGCGGAGAAAATTCTGTGAAAATTTCAAGGAATGATACTGATCTGGTCTACTTCAAAAAAATAAAATGCGAGCGTAGATTTTTAAACACCACAAACGAGATACGTGGTTTGGTAGTTTCACCGTCGATACTTTGAAACGGTTTCCCGGCGAAATTTGTTATTCTAAACGTCAAATCCACTCTAGAGAGCTAATAAAGGTAAATTAACAAATTTTCTCTGACACTTTCGTCATTTTCCCTGACATTTCCAGGTTTTCCCTGGCTTTTAAATATGGTCCACTCGACAAGGTGGGCTTAAACATTCTGATACATGATTCATACTTATAATTTTAAGTAGAACAGGATTCTTGCATTGAAAATTACTGAAATCAAGTCCTGACTACGATATTAACGTTTTAATTTTACATTGGTTACGGGAAATTAAAATTTCCCGGTCACAAAACACAATACACTACGTATGTCACATCGCGCACTACGACGGTTTTGGCAGACTTCTCAATCGAGCATTGTTCCTTTCCTACCCTTTAGTGTTCAAAGTGTAAACAATTTGCTGTGGCTGAGCCAAAGCATCAAGATTCAGGTTACCAGATTTTTAAATCGCAGACATTATCATGATAACGTTCAGTGCGCGATTTGAATCACGTAGACCATTGAGTTTTCATGAGCGGGAGGTGTGACATCATCCGTCTATAAATATTAAATCTCTTGGTTATGAGTAAATTTTCGAAATTTTTGTTGCACGAATCGGGTTCTACATTAATTTTCGTTAGGAAACATGTGTTAGAATGCTTAACTGCATACCTAGTCTGGTCCATTGACTCGATCCACTGTGCGCCGCTTGGAGAAAGCGAGGAGGGGGGGGGGGGCGCAACGATTGTTCTCCACTCCTGGAGACTGAGATGTCACGGGGGTTTCTTCCCGGGAACACCGTAACGATTAGACACTAAACGCCATCTGTTGGTTCAACATTCGTTCATTCCTGCTGACCCTAGTCGGTCAAACGATTTTTGTATGTAGCGAGAGGGTTGAACTGCATATCGACGGCCAAAGTGCGTATCTCCTTGGCTATGTTCTAACGTTTCCGATGCTATTTTATTTATTCAAAGAGAAGCAAACCAAATTCATGACTTGAAAACACAGAATAACAGCGTAAAAAATATTGAGTTAAGGAAACATGTAGTTTACATTGAGCAGCAAATTCTTCATTCGAGAAAAAGTACTTATTGCGGCGGCGTAGTTTACATTGAGCAGCAAATTCTTCATTCGAGAAAAAGTACTTATTGCGGCGGCAACTTTAAGATTCCTTTTTTTTCAGAGATAATTACATTGGGGTAAGGCAAACGAGGTAAACATTGTGATAAACCAAAAAAGGTGAAACAATTTGAGTTTAAATATTTACGCGACTTCCAGACATGAATTTTAAGGTTTAAGAAAGAAACTGAGCAGTTGATCACTGCGCGCTTGAAACGGGCAAACAATGAGACTCTACGTGATTAATTCTTAGTTAAATAGCTTGAAATGTAGAGCGTTGCGTGGGTGCTGACAGATCATTGATCGGTAGCGCGCGGAAGGGTAGTTTTCTGCGGCGGAAGGGTAGTTTTCTGCGGCGAGGCGTGCTGTGCGATACATCGATTGATCTGCCATTTAAACCTATGGAAAAGGATCGATAAACAGGGTGTTCGCGACATACATCTTAATAATCGATTTTTTACCGTGGCTTCAAATGGGGAATTATCGATTATCGATCATTTCCGGTCTCCTTCCCCTCTATGAATCCGGTCGGGTTATTGTTCGGGGATAGATATTCTGAGGGACAGGGAACGAGTCCTGGAAGGGATTAGGAAAGAGGGCGGGAGGTGGGATGGGATGGGATGATAAAGTGCTACCTCGGTGATTATTTCCTCCGAGACAAGTTCTGTCATAACAAACTGTCAATACCGTTATGTTGTCGAAGATATAATATTTTGCAGGGTGACAATTTTAATTTTATTTAAAAACGTCCTGACGTCATACCGACTTTCAGGGATTTTGTTTGTGGATTTAACTGTCCCCCAAGTTTCAAGAGTGCTGCGAATGATTTGCTCTGTGCAGGTTCCACGGGATTGTTTCCAAGGGAAATTATAAACGCAAAATCTTTAATACTTCGGAAAGTTGTGTACAATTTATTCTACAGTATATATTTCCTCAAAAATAGAACAGGAAAAGGCGGCGACGAGGCTGAGAAAACACAATAATTTACAAAAACATTATCAACCGTGGACAAAGAAAAAGTTAAGAAATCTTTAAAAAAAAAAAAGTGCTGTGTCTTGTAAATTCTTGTGATTTTTCAGCCTCTTGCCCGCCTTTTCCAATCTTATAACATATCTATGTTCTCGGGCTGCCAAAAGGTACATTTATCTATATTCCCTCAAAATGAATGTTTCGCAGGTGGAGATTTGGCGACACGGGGATAGTAAACAGTTCATACGACGTTTTTTCCTTAGTACGGCATTGAATAGTATAACAAGGTAACTTACATCACAAATACCACACTGAGGAGGTACAACAGATGTTCCGCTTACCTGCAACAAAAAACCCAAAGATTTTATGAGCGAATGCGATGGGGTTGGTGTAGATAAAACACTTGCAAAGTGCCCTTAAAAATTAAGGTAATCCATCGATCAATCGGTCCATACAGTGTATGTAATGGTGACTTGACGGTTTTCCCCGGAAAATTTCGTAATTTTCCCTGACAATTTCGTCATTTCCCCTGATATTTCCGGATTTTCCCTGACTTTTTAATTTTCCCTGACATTTCCCACTCATCCCGATATTCACTGACTGTGGCAACCCTGAAACGCGTCAGCCCCGAAAAAACAGAGTTTCCATAAAAATGTGGCACCGCGGGGGAAAACGGCCGAATCAACAGCGTTGTGGGCGGAATCCATTGTGTGCTTTTTCAGGGTCGACAGTTCAGGGTCTTCGGGACGGCGACGATGACGATGAAGGGTGGGGGGTGGGGGATGGGGTGCGAGCCGATTATCTCCGATCAACCCGTCATAAACAAACTTTCGATCGCGGCGCGTCTCGTGTCTGGATAGTGTTGGGCCGAGCCGTTGTGTTGTGTACAACCCAGACCCCCCCCCCTTACGCCCCTCCCCCACATCAGTCAGAGCTGAAACATTCCCACGAGACGGAGACTTCAAGTTCACGGGCTTCAGGGTCGTTGCATGGCTACACGATACAGGATTGGGTGAGGGACGACGGAATGTTGATATCGAAAGGGAAAATTGGAAGCCTTTCAAGCTTTGAAATAAGGCTATTTGGACCGAGTTCACCAGAATTCTGGTGAACTCGGAACTGGTAAAGGAACCAACTCACATTTTCGAAAAAATTGAGTTAAGAATGTTTTTGAGTTTCTCTAGTTGTATTCATTCCCCTGCCAAAAACTCAAAGTCGAGAAAAAAGATTTAGTCAGTCCAGGGTGTCCACTAAAATAGGCTGGCCAAAAATCAGTGCTTTTACAGTACTTTTTCAGTACATTCCCGAGAAATTCAGTACCTCCCTCAGCGGGAAAATTCACTACTTCAGTACCCTAAATTGACAAAATTCGAAAAATTTAAAAAATATGAATTTCTCGCTCAAATTGCGACAAAAATGAAAAAAATTCCGGACCTTCCTCCGGAATTTCCTCACTTTTTCAGTACTTCCGGACCGCCCTTGAAAAATCAGTACCATTTCCGGACTTTCCGAAAATTCCGGACTTGTAGACACCCTGTCGTTTTAAGAGGGGTTGTCTAAATAGTTCATTTTCTACATTGAGCCTTATGGAGAAATAAAACTTCAAACCTCTTTTTCTCAGATTCAACGTTATGTGGGTTGGTTCCTTTCTGTTAAACTCGGTCCATTTTTGAGTACCTATTTAGGGAGATTACGGACATGTGGGTAATTTTAACGTAAGGTCATAGAGCTTTCAGGGCCCAAAAGGACGGAAAATTTATAGGTATCGAAAAGGAAAATTTGTTAGAGGGTAGACATTTTAAGGTTAGGTCATGGACCTCTTAGGGCCCTCACTGGTAAAAAAACCTCTTGGTTCGAGAGTGCAGTTTCTTGCCGCCGGATTTAAGAGTCTGGACTCTGGTTTCAATGCAAAATCCGCTTGAATCAATGCAAAATCCGCTTGAAACAAGAGTTCAAGACTCTTAAATCTGGCGACAAGAAACTGCACTCTTAAGTCATTGCAATACGGCATTGGTCCAAGAGGTTTTTTTTGCCAGTGCAAAAGGGCATAGTTAACGTAAAAATTCAAATTACCCAGATTGATTTATTGTTACAATTGTTACGACCCTTTGTTTGTTTAGCACGTATGTGACTTAGCAAATCAGCAAATCAACAATCAGCGTAGCAATGTCGTACGATTTTTGAAAAAAAAAAGTGCAATGCCCTTATTTACATATGAATATGCCTCTCTTCTCAATGCGTGCATACGAACGTAGATTATCGATTGGACGAACTCTCGACGGACGATATACGAACGCAAAATAGGAAACGGTAGTAAACAAAGCATTATCACAAGATGTCAAGGGCACGACGAATTTCACGCGATTTCCACGGCCGGGAGTCCATGCCAAGTTCAAGGCGGGAGCGATATGGGTGAATTTCCGCTGTCAAAGGCCTTTCTTCTTGAACTCGTCTCCTTTCAGAGATCAGCGCTGCATGCCAATATTTACTTCCGAGTTATTACGTTCCATTCGCAACTAAAAAAAAGGACATCGTTGCCTGATTTTACGCTTTAGGTCACTTTCTTGACAAAGCGAACTACCAATACCAAAAAATTCGGCGCCGGCTGAATTTTGGTATTTTCTTTCATACGATGTTTATGATCTCCTAAGTAACATGAGCACTCAAAATCGATATATCTATGAGCTATAGTCTCT
>NW_017554870.1:985782-998737 GCF_001854935.1 Bemisia tabaci
GGGAGGCAGATCTTGCGGTAAAATATAGAAATTTATATGCACGGAAAAAAAATTGCTGATTCAACAATTCAATTGCTAAAAACAGTGAGTGCAATGTTTCAACGCAGATTTTACAACAAAAAATGCTACTTTAACCACCCCCGTGGTCAGTTAGTTTATACAATGTGGTTGAAGTAGCATTTTTTTGTTGTAAAATCTGCGTTGAAACATTGCACTCACTGTTTTTAGCAATTGAATTGTTGAATCAGCAATTTTTTTTCCCGTGTGGGTTTAAATGGAGCAAAGTGCTGAGTTTTCAGCACTATCTGGCGTCAGTCTCGAGAAAAGCGGGGTTGAAAAGTGCGTTTCTCGACCATTTTGTCGCTATGTTCCCTTAGCCTGTGGACGGTCGCAAAGGGGAAAAAAGGCTTCAAATTTCCGAGAACCCCTTAAGCACGCCACAGAATTTGGAAAATTACAGTCCCTGACATTGACATTTCCCTGGCATATTTTGGCGAAATCCCCTGACAATTGAAAAAATGCAAGATTGTTAAAAAGACGGGGTTGGAAATAGTTTTCAGGCAACATTCGTTGTTCGAAACGTCAAACCCACTTGAGAAAGCATGTAAAGGTGACTAGACGGTTTATCCCTGACATTTTCGTCATTTCACTGACATTTCCAGGTTTAACCTGACACATTTTGGTGAAATCCTCTGACAATTGAACAAGTGCAAGATTGCTAAAAAGACAAAGTTAGGAAAGTTTTCAGGCAAAATTTGTTGTTCGAAACATCAAACCCACTGGAGAAAGCTTGTAAAGGCGACTTGACGATTTTTCCCTGACATTTCCAGCGTTTCCCTGACATTTTAGAATTCCCTGACATTCCCGGTTTTCCCTGACTGCGGCAACCCTGAACTTGACAAATTTCCGTGACATTTTCTTAATTTTCCCTGACATTTACGTAATTATCCTTAACATTTCCAGGTTTTCCCTGACTTTTTAAAATTCCCTGACATTTCCCGGTTTTCCCTGATCCCTGCTTACGCAATTACTCACCATGAAACGCAGCGTTGGTGTAATAACTTCAAGTACCGTGATCACGATCCACCGATAGTACGAGGACACAAAATCACCTGAAAAATCCGATGGGGTTTTCGATTACCTCTTGATAATTACCTAAGGTAACACTAACTAGGGTTCCGGGCCAACTTAGAAAAACTTTTAACGGATCTTTGACTACCTCTTGATAATTACCAAAGGTAATACTAACTAGAGTTCCCGGCCGACTTAGAAAAACTATTAACGGATCTTTGACGAAAAACTTTTTAATGGATCTTTGACGAAAAACGTTTAACGGATCTTTGACGAAAAACTTTTAATGGATCTTTGACGAAAAACATTTAACGGATCTTTGACGAAAAACTTTTAGCGGATCTTTGACGAAAAACTTTCAACGGGTCTTTGACGAACAAGAGCTTGGAGTTCGGTGCGAGACCGACGGATCCTGCGCGAAAAAGTTCGAGGAATCGAATGCGAAATGAAAGCGGGCGAGAGGACGAGAGAAGGAAAAGCGATCAAAACAAAAGCGAGTTCGCGCTCGAGCAGAAAACAACAATGAAGCGGATTCGCGAGGCGGCTCGCGACTGCTCACGGCGAATCCGCCAATTCGCCAATTCCGTCCATAAACCATCATACGTGACAGCGCCAGAGCGGGGAGAGAGGGACAGTATGCAGGTAGACACTGTTGTCGTAGCTCAGGGAAATATGATTTAAATTCGATTGATTTCTTGAAGTGTGTGGGGTCAAAACGAACTATATTCAACCTGTACAAATCTCAAACACCCCCCCCCCCCAAATGCCACTCCGGAAAATGAATCAAGTTTATCAGAAGAGGAACCAACCCACATTTTAGAAAACATACAGTTAAGAATGTTTTTGAGCTCCACTGGTCGTATATTTTCTCCTGCCAAAAACTAGAAGTCTAAAAACAAACATTTTTTTTGTGAAAAGAGGGGTTAAAGTTAATTTTTACATTGAGCCTTGTGCAGGAATAAAACTTTAGGCCTCTTTCTTTCAGTTTTGAGTTGGTTCCTTACTGATGAAATCGGTCCATTTGTTATTAAATTTATTCAAAGAAAGCCTAAAACGCTGTAAATACCAAAAATACATCACTTTTGTGAATGGAACTACAATTTTTGGCTCGATTTAGAAACTACATATGTACCATTAGTTTCCTGGTGCACATAATAAGGTGTAAGGTCTGGTGTAAGGTAAAAATGTACTAAAATGTGTATGTCGGACCTATTTTTTTTAACAATTTCACTGTTATATCAGCAATCCATTTTTTCCGTTCGGCGGCAAATTCAAAAATCATCATGCGTAAGCGAAGCGCCCTTTTTTGGGACTACTTTCCATATCCTCTCCAGATTTTCAATCGACAAAAATCACATCGATCTTAAGCAAAATGGATGGGTAATCTGAGAATCAGAATAGTGATCAGAATATTTCAGTTGAACTACATTTTGGATTAAGGGGCTACAATTTCCGCCACATCTATAAAAAGATATGCAAGAGAAAACTACCTAGTTAAACATACGTCGTTTTTAAAATGAGTCAGAGATAGTATGATCCGAATTGCAAAATGCAGTCCATGTAAACGACATCACTGAGCGTGACACAATGACGATGGACTTGCGGTTCGATTCTTCAATCGCACTGGGAGGGAGAGGGGGGCGACATCGAGGAGAAAGTAATTAGCGCATTAGAACGCAGAGTGCAGGTATTCGAGTACATGCGGTGGATTTTTTCAATTTTCTAGTTTCCACTTGGAATCAACCCACGAGTCACTTGCCAAATGCTTGACAAAATAAATCACTGATCACACAATTTCCTCAACGATGCATGTAAAAAGTATAGAAAAAAATAGCGGAAGATATATGCGTAGTTCTAGAACATGTTGACAGAGAAACGCTTTCAATTCTCTGTTTGCATACTTGCAATGGACTTCTTTTAGAAATTAGAAACTACAATTTCTGACCTATTAGCAAAAGCACTTATGTACGTAAGAAAACTAATGGAAATTATGTCACTTCTAAGAAAAAGGAAACAAGCCGCACAAAAATCCACACAACCGTTTTCATGCAAAAAAATAAATTGTTCAATTAAATTTGGCAAAAGCTAATGTGGCTTCGTTCCTTTCTGCTTGACGCGATTTGTCTGAAACTTTCTGTGGATTTTCTACACTCGATTTAAAAAAAAAAAAATCACACAATACTGCAAGGAACATTTGATAAATACCGTTCAAAGAATCACACAACTCAGCAAAAATTAGGATACAACCAAGTTCATAATATATGAGAAATGTCTTAGCTTTAAAAATGACGATGAACGCTTGTTTCCTCAATCCTCCCTAGCTTTCAGCTTTCTTATCCGGTCGCGACCAAATCTTCGGAAGTAAACCATTCTCCGATCGCTTCATGAATAATTCACGGTCGTACTAATCGCATCAATTAGTAAGGGTCAGAGTGCACCAGACCTGATTTATGCTCATGAATATTAGCATGAATGAGTGAATAACTGAATAATTTAAGCAACTCAAAATAAAAGCTCATTTTTAGAACGGTCAAAAGAGCTTTTGAAATAGAGAAGAGGAAGAGCCATGGAGAAACATTTTAGGGTTTTTCACGAGGTCCCAGAAACTGTATCACCTTTCTTCGACCTATTTTTGTGTCTTTGTTTGTCAAACTTTTTTTTGCTACGTGGAATTTTATGCTCTATGGAAACCTTGCTCTCTCAACAAATTTCCTGTCCGAGGAATTTACAAAACTATAGTGACATACACCGGAAAAAAACACATTGTATCTGGAGTCCAGACTCTTGAAAACATTGACAAGAAAAAATACTCTTGATTCAATCGGATTTTTGCTTGAATCAAAACGAAATCCGCTTAAATTAAGCGGCTTGGTTCTTGATTTAAACTAGATTCTGATTGAATCAAGAGTACTTTTCTTGTCTATGTTTTTAAGAGTCTGGACTCCAGATCTAAAGTGTTTTTTTTTCCGGTGTACGTCATTATAGTTGTGTAAATTCCTCGGACAGGAAATTTGTTGAGAGAGCAAGGTTTCCATACAGCATGAAATCCCACGTAGCAAAAAAAAAAATTTGGCAAACAAATTAGAAACGAAAATGGGTCGAAGAAAGGTGAGACAGTTTCTGGGACCTCGTGAAAACCCCTAACATTTTTCTCCACGGTTCTTCCTCTTCTCCATTTCCGCTTAAATTAAGCGGCCTGGTTCTTGATTTAAGCTAGATTCTGATTGAATCAAGAGTACTTTTCTTGTCGATGTTTTTAAGAGTCTGGACTCTAGATCCAATGTGTGGTTTTTTTTTTTTTTTTTTTTTTTTTTTTTTTTTTTTTTTTTTTTTTTTTTTTNTTTTTTTTTTTTTTTTTTTTTTTTTTTTTTTCCAGTGTACGATGGCAGACTTGGAAAAGGATCTAGAGCACTCAGGCGCAAGTATCTGGCATCGTGATTCTTCCTTTTCCAACAACGATTCGTCCAAGAATTCTTTCTTATCTTGGAGTTTTCCTTCCCAACAAGAGGGATGATGAAAAATCGTGAGCGATCTTTGTGCCTCATCCCTCGCGTCACGGGAAGGAGCGTCAGACTTTTCGGGGCGTCTTTCAGTGACGTGGCGTGTTTTCGATACATCGATTGATTCGCCATTTAAACCTATGGAAAAGGATCGATAAACAGGGTGTTCGCAAAAACACACAAATAATCGATTCTTTACCATAGCTTCAAATGGGAAAATATCGATAATAATCGATCATTCACGCCTCGCCACTGTCGCCTTTTGTCCTCCTGGAAGGGCGCATTGTTGAACCATCGGCTTCTGTACTGCCGCGCTAAGGAAAAACGACATATGGACCTCCAGGCGTTGCCAAATATCCTTCGATAAAACACCAATTACCTGGTAAACTTATGAATATTTTCCTTCCAATTTTTCAGATAATTTTGTTCGCAATTTCACCGAAAATCTCTGAAAATTTCAAGGAAAAATATTCATATCTTTCCTACTGAGAGTCGAGACAACACTCCCTCATGGAGTCACAAACGGGAATAAAGATTTACAGAAATTGAACGTTTTTTGTAATCTTTGATCGGCCCATTCTCAAATTCTTTTCCCTGTTCATTCTCTCATTCCGTTTGTTCCTTGCCGAACCCGTAATTCCCTGGTCCATTCCAGATTATAATCTTTGCAATCGGTGAAAATGTAATCTTTATTCCCGTTTGTGACACTGTGAAGGCCTAAAATACGGGAACATATCAGAAATGGATTCACATTGTCTTCACTCTCAGTATAAAGGGACTCTAAGCTTTCCTAGAGTCCCTTTATACCCAGAGTTAAGACAACTCGATTATCAGCTGACTGGCAGCCGGCCTTGGCTGGCCATGGAGGCCGAAACGAGTGCACCCTAACAAACGATATTGAGGGATAAGGATCAGGAATCCTGCGATGTCTGTCACACAAAAAACAACAACATCAACCAATTGATCAATTAAAACGAAAATTAGATTGGTTTGTGAATAATTTCTTAATCTATTTTCATTTTAGACCGATGGAAATAACAATTTACTCTTGATAAACCACAATTAGGTAATATTTTCATTATTCTTGTTCACATTCGAGGTACCGCCATCTTGGTGCACTCGTTTCGGCCTCCATGAGCGAGAACCAATCAGAATTTTTTTTTTTTTTTTAGGCCACTTTCAGCCCAACCAAAAGTGAGTTGTCTTAACTCTGGGTATAAAGGGACTCTAAGCTTTCCTAAAAAAGGAACATTTTATTGAAGGAAATGTGGCAACTCTCGAATGTTCATACGGTGTTCTTCCTTAGTACGGTAGTGTAGTTGCCCCTGCCCCGTACGGAATACGTCTCGCGAGGATAAGAAAAGACGGCTCGTTATTGGACGTATTTTTATGCTAAAAGGAACTATGTCCCACGCAAACCCTTATGCACATAGTTCCTTTTAGCATAAATACGTTCTATTGTACGCGCCGCGACGCCACGAGCCCACAAACCGACGACGCACAAAAAGTGACGCTGGTGATTAATGAAGCTGAATATCGCCCCGCTGTTCTGCCGTGTTCAGGAAAAACGCCGTACGAGCCTTCGAACTTTGCCAAATTTTCTTTGAGAAAATACGAATGTTTAAAGGAGATTGTGAATATTTTCCCTCCAATTTTACGGAGAGTTTTATTCGCGATTTAAGCGTAATTACCCCAAAATTTGAAGGAAAAATGTGCATAACTTTCCTCTTGAACAAATATTTTGTTGAAAGAAATTTGTCAACGTCCGAATGCGTGTATATACGGCGATTTTCCTGAGCACAGTAACGTGGTTGGTGCGTTGTCTGATTTGAATACATTGAAACTACAAAAACGCGTATCTCGATCGCAAGGTTGCAAAATTTCCGTTCCTTTTTTGTACTTCGTTCTTTAAAGCCAACGAGAAAAGAGAGCTAGGTTCTTTTCGTTGTTTCTCGGTGGAATAAGGAGCGTAAATGCATTTCAGGGTTGCTAAATTGACTCGAACAATGGAGATGTTGCATGTGTGAGGAATTTGCGATTTGACCATAGATTCTTAGGTACGAGTTCGCGAGAAACACGATGGTGCCACTGGTTTTCTCTGAAATCATCTCCCAAGCTCAAAAAAAGCTCTCAAGTCGAGGCCCATGGAGGGGATATCCCACGCTATCCTGAGAGTCCACCTCTACATCAAGACAAACTCTCCATGCAAAGATAGGGAGCAAATACATTGACAGGGCTGCCACTTTAATTGTGGACACGGCAACCCTGCTAATAATGTATTTGCTCTCTATCTTAGCACGGAGAGTTTGTCTTGATGTAGAGGTGGACTCTCAGGATAGCGTGGGATATCCCCTCCATTTTAGCCTCGACTTGAGAGCTTTTTTTGAGCTTGGGAGTTATACAAATTCAGATTGGAGGAGCTTTCGAAAAGGCACTTACTACTACTACAGAGAAAAATACTTCGGTCATACGAACTGAATGCTCGGTGTTCAATATCGGCCGTATTGTTCGGTTCATGCGACCGATATTGAACACCGTACGGCCGCGCTAAGGAAGAACGTCGTATAAACATTCGGAAGTTGTCAAATTTTTCTTGATTAAACATGTATTTTTGCCGACATTCACGCAAATTTTTCTTTGAAATTTTCAGATATTTTAGATTAAATTGCGTAGAAAATTGCCTGGAAATTCGTGAAAAAAATATTCACGATTTCCCCAGTAAATTCAGTTTTTATCGAAGGAAACTTGGCAACGCCTGAAGGCTCATACGGCGTTTTTCCTCAGCACGGCGGTGCAGGCGCCGGCCTGGTCGCCGCTGGCCGCAGGTGAAAGTGGCACCCCCGGGGCGTCTCTCCCCTCTCTCCAACCTATTCCGAATTCATCGAGAATTGAGCCCGAAGATTGATATTCAGGCACGTTCCGATCGCGAGATTCGACATGCTCGCGGGAGGGGGGGGGGCGGTTTCGCAGGGGGCGAATGGCCGTGACTCATCCTCGTCAGATGAGGCCCGAGGGGAGGTCAGCAGCCGTCTCCGGCTCACCCTTACCGCCTCGGATCCGGACCGGAATCGGTGATTTGCGATATATCGATTGATCTGCCATTTAAGCCTATGGAAAATGATCGATAGAAAGCGTGTTCGGTGCGAACATATTAATAATCGATTCTTTACCATAGCTTCAAATGGGAAAATATCGATCATGATCGATCGTTCACGCCTCGCCCTCGCCGGTATCTTGATGGTCGTTAAAGGCATCAAACTGGGCCTCTAAAAGGAGATCTGTTCTGCCGTGCTAAGGAAAAACGCCGTATGAACATTCGAGAGTTGCCATATTTCTGTCAATAAAATGTTTATTTTTGAGTAAAGTTATGAATATTTTTCCAAGAAATTTTCAAGAATTTCAAATAAAATTGCGAACAAAATCACCTGAAAAATTGGAAGAAAAATATTTACAAATTTTCCCGAAAATTCTTGATTTATCAACGGAAATTTGGCAACGCCTGAAGGCTCGTACGGAGTTTTTTCTTAGCACGGCAGTGTTCTGGACGCGGTCGAACTAGCGTACAACTAATCGCTTCAATTAATAAAACAAGAGAATCTTAGGAAATGTAGACGTGTTAGCCCAAAAAATGGCACAAAAACACGCGAAAATGTGGCCATGGCCGAATGTAAGAAAATGACGAAAGCTCTCCCACGAGTTTGAACCAATTGTTTAAATATGGTGATACTCAAAATTGAGAGTTTCTTACTTTCTTCGGTTTCCGGTGGGACATCAAAAATTGACATCTTGGCTACTTTTTTAATACGTATTTAATACATATCATTTTAGAGAATGAAGAATTTGCGGGTGTCGAAAATTTGGTGAATTTCCTGTAATGTTTATGATGAAACTATAGAGAGAACTGACCATCAGCACGAGGATATCCTCTCACGAGGTGGTTTCTAAAGTGTTAAATTATTGGAGAAGGTATGACAAAACTACCGAATCAGCAAAAATGCATACTTTTAAATGGGAAATGCCGCCAGGTGACGTCACAAGGCTGTATACTTTCTCACTTGTAAATCAATTTTCTACAATTTCCTAAATCAGACAAATTATTTAATAAATACCGCGAATTCATAAAATCAATTTTTCTACATTTTTCTGCATCAGACAAATTACTTAATAAATACCGCAAATTCAGCCCATTAAGCACTCTCATTTGAAACAAGAAAAATTGTTCGAGCAAATTCTACATTTGGCCTGTTGTTTCCTTTTTTTATTATTGAATTTTACGTTACGAAATGAAATGGAGCAATGAGCTGAGACTCCATGATAAAAACTTAACAAAATATCTTATGAAATTCAATGAAATATCCATGCACTGGAAAAAAAAAACACATTGGATCTAAAGTCCAGACTCTTAAAAACATAGACAAGAAAAAATACTCTTGATTCAATCAGATTCAAGCTTAAATCAAGAACCAAGCCTCTTAATTTGAGCGGATTTCCTTTTGATTTAAGCTTAAATCTGATCGAATCAAGAGTATTTTTTCTTGTCAATGTTTTCAAGAGTCTGGACTCCAGATCAAATGTGTTTTTTTTTTTCCAGTGTGAAGAAAACTGCTGCTGCAACACCTTTCACGACTCCACCGTCTTTCTCGCGCACATAACGCGCACTCAACGTCGCTGGCCGCCGATTCGGTCCGGCGCGAAGCGTCGGCAGCCCCTAATTATTCCGAAAAGACACGAGCTCATTCTCAGATGGGACCTGAAGCACAGTCATCTTACGACCCCCACGGCTCATCTCAAGGAGACGTTGCTTCCTTCCCGAAAGCAAAAATCGCGGTTCCGAACGTAACCAGGCGCCTCGGAGTCGAAGTGAACGAACCCGGCCTCCGGACGGGAGGGGAGGGGGGGCTCCCCAGGGGTCCCGGGGCCCGATGACACCTGGACGGGAACGGAGGCCCGAAAATAAATCACGGGCCGCCGCGACGCGACGAAAGTCACTAAATATAACGCAACGACACGTGGAAGGTGTATACATGCGCGGGGGGCTTGCGGACTGGAACGACCGTGTCTTCGTCCGGATGGGGGAGGGGGGGTGTCCAGGATGTTGTATTTTACCGGCGGGTATTGTGGGGATCGGTGGGTTTATTCGGATGGGCTGCTGAAAGTGGAACCGGGGGTTTTAAGGGATGGAGTCAGAAGTGGGAAACTGCACTGAAAAAAATGGTACGCCTGACGGACGGACACACACTTTTTCAAGTATGGTTTTTTTGACTCTAGGCACATTATAACACTTAGAAATGATGAAATTTCAATTTTTTTTTTTTTTTTTTGGACGATGACAATATATTCTCTACCCGCAAGGGCAGCAAGAACGTAAACAGGGTGTCTCCTAGGTTGGCCAAAAATCAGTACTTTTACAGTACTTTTTCAGTACATTCCCAAGGAATTCAGTACCACCTCAAGAGAAAAATTCCGTACTTTTTCAGTACCTCCAATTGGCGAAATTCGAAAAATTTCAGATTTTTGAATTTCTCACTCAAATTGCGACAAAAGTGACAACAAAATTAAAAAATTCAGGACCTTCTTGCGGAACTCCGCACTTTTTCAGTACTTCCGGACCGCCCTTAAAAAATCAGTACTTTTTCCGGACTTGCAGACACCCTGTTCAAGTATCCAGGAATATCAGGAATCCAGTTAAGTCAACGGAAAATGTGATTTCGCGCATGAATCTTTTTTCGCGTTTTTTTTTCAAACATTTCGCATTCCAGATTCATTCATTCTTTCCTGTAAGATCCTGTTCACCTCCCGCACGACTATTTGTCCGGCATCTACTTCCGTTCGCATTATTTAGGGCCAATCGCATCACCCCATCTCAGCCGTGATGCGGTCACTAATAAGCTAAACTCTTTGCACGCTCCGAGAATTCCAAACGAAACGATCAGCCTTTCACATACATCGTTGCCAATTAGCCGACTGGCAAATTACCGTGAAAAAAACAACTGTACTTATACCACGCGATTACGGAAAATAGAGTGTCCGTCAACTAAAACTCGAAAATGAGTTTTCATGCGAGAGTATTCAAGAGTGTACACTGAATGAAAAACTTCGGCCGTGGAAGCCGTACTTCCAGGCTATATATTCAGAATGTCTACTAAAATAGGCTGGCCAAACATCAGTACTTTTAAAGTACTTTTTCAGTACATTCCCAAGAAATTCGGTACCTCCTTAACAGGAAAATTCAGCACTTTTTCAGTACCTCCCTTCGAAAAATTTTAAAAATTTGAATTTCTCCCTCATATTGCGACAAAAATGACGAAACAGTGAGAAAATTTCCGAACCTTCTTGCGGAATTTCCGCACTTTTTCAGTACTTCCGGACCGCCCTTAAAAACCAGTGCTGTTTCCGGACTTTCCGAAAATTCTGGACTTGTAGACACCCTGATATATAGACATATCGTCCGCGTTCCGCGCTCCGAAGCTGGAAATGCCGGGCGTAGCACCCGGAGTAATCGAAGCTACGGCTCCAGCACCCGGAACTTTCGGCCTCTGAACCCGTAATGGACGGTACGTCTGTTCAGCCCGTAACTTTTTCTTCAGCGAACGAATGGCGCTATGGATGCTTCGGCCGGAAGGTGCCGATTTCTGGTAAATTTGGCGACAGCGCAAAAAAACCTGCGCGCGCGGCACCCGATCCGGCGTTAATTAGAGCGGATTAGGGAGGTCGTGGTGCGTGCTCGTGATTGAATACGGCGATGATAATACGATTCAGGATTCGGGATTAATAAAAAAAGCTCCGGTCAAGTCTGTCTTGTTCTTCAGTTCGAGGCGTGAATTTTAAAAAAAAAATTGAGAACCATCGCGGCCCCTTCTCCCCGAAATCGTGCTCAGCAGTGGCGTGGCGTGCTTTGCGATACATCGATTCATCTTCCATTTAAGCTTATGGAAAAGGATCGATATGCTGGGTGTTTGCAACGAACACCATGAATAATCGATTCTTTACCATAGCTTCAAATGGGGAATTATCGATTATCGATCATTCACGCCTCAGTGCGACCGGTTGCGCAACGAGCGAGATGAGATGCCCGGTCCGGTCAGAATCGGGAATCATGGTGGCGGTTTATGATGAGCAAAAAAATTTGCCATCGCCGCACAGTATATCGAGTCAACAGGAGAGGTCGGACAAAATTTGAAAACTTAAAACGCTTCTAACTGCGTTTATACAAAACTTAAAGGTTCTAAAAGTGGCTCTATCGGTTTTCTCGTAAATTTTCTACAATAAGCACCCCGTGAAATTTAAAATCTGGGGAAATAAACGTCAAAATTTGAAATTTCAGCCAAAAATTTTATGTCCGACCTTTCAAATTGACTCGATCCACTGTGCGTCGCTGCGCCGATCCAAAGGAGACAAATTGCTTCGGAGAGGCGGTTAATACAGAAAAAAAGACTTCTTGAGCCCAAGCAACTTTTGCCGTGCTGATGGCTCGGACAAAATAAAGCTTTAAACTGTTATGTCGTGCGAAGGAAAAACGCCGTATGAACATTCGAGAGTTGCCAAATTTCCTCTCAGAAAATAGTTATTTTTGAAGAAAGTTATGAATATTTTTACTTGAAATTCACAGGGACTTTAGGTGAAATTTCGAACAAAATTTCCTGAAAAATTGGAGGAAAAATATTTACAAATTTTCCAGAAATTCGTGATCAACCAAAAGGAAATTTGGTAACACCTGAAGGTTCATACGGCGTTTTTCCTTATAACGCTAGTTCGAATGATCGCACCAAACACGGTGCGGTCGGCGTCAAACTGATCACAGCGCCTGCAAGACTGTTTGAATACTTCACGCAATGCGCTTAACGGTGCGGTCGGCGTCGAACAAATATTAGCGCCTACAAGACTGGATGAATACTTCTCGCATTTCACCAAATGCAATGCGAGAATCATTTGCGATAACTATTCGACTACCGGAGTAGGCACATTGCCGCTGGCTTGATTGAGGGAGCATCACACTAGCACGGCAACAAAGTGATGGCAGTTTAGTCGACCACGAATCAAGTGTTGCGCATCGATGCAGTAAAACTGCAGGAATAAAAGTTGACAAAATTCGAAAAGAAACTGAGAGAGCCGGGGTAAGTAGGTAAATATAGAAAACCCTGCAGTCGTTAAAATATATGAGAATACTACGCCAGTCAAGACTCAGCATTTTGAGGCAATACGCGCACCTCAGCATTCGAGTCATCGAGTCTCATTGAAATGGCTGAGGAAAAAAGATTAATGAATGAGGATAGAGGATAAAAGAGGACAGCAGACGCATGCACGGTAAACAAAAATCAAGCATAAAAATAAGAACTGCTCCGTTGTCGACTGGAACACCAACAGTGGTGGATCCAGGGAGTTGC
>NW_017554870.1:998895-1026890 GCF_001854935.1 Bemisia tabaci
GTATGCAGAGGATACTCCCCACAGGCCGAGGGTCCGGGGAATTTTCAAAAAAATAGCGCCTCCCAGGTTGTATTTAAATTATTTTTAGCACGCAATTTGTGCATTATTTGAAAGCTGAAAATTGACGAATAATACCTCTTTTAGAGAAATTTTATTTTGGTGTATCTTCACCTTCCGGCCGAGGTATCGCAAGTGCCGTGCGACGTTTAAAAATTTCCGCAGCCATTTTATTTTTTACAGAGGACTTGTTGTTTTGATCAGTTTGAAAATTTCACTCAACTTTATCGGCAGCACAAAGAAAATTCAGCGAAATTTTCGGACAGCTTCGTAGAACAATTTCTCTGTAAAAAACTAAAATGGCGCCGGAAATTTTGCAATGTCGCATGGAGCTTGTGATACTTTGGCCGGAAGGTGACGATATGGCCTATATTTATAATCTGCCCTTAGTAAACTTTGGTCAAATGGTTCTGAAGTCCTGTCTTGACACCATTTCAGTAAATTTTTAGAGGCACTTTCTTTTCTCTCCCTCTTTCCCCCCTCCCCCATTTTTTTTTGGCCCGGGGGGCCCATGCCACAATGCCACCCCTGGATCCGCCACTGAACACCAAATATACATTACATAACTAACAACATACGAAAATTCTTGGGAATTTAAGGAATTTTTACGAGAATTCCGCAAGTCATAGTATCTTATTTTGATTATATCGGACCTGATATATTTTCTTTTTTACTTTCTCGCTCCAATTGCGGGTAGAAGAAGTATTTTTTTTTATTTTATTTTTAAAATTAATATTAGATAAAAACATTTCAAAATTGATAATTTCGGATATGAAAGGGGCTACACAGCGTTCGGAGTTGGGCCGCGTAGCGGTCAGGAGGCGTGCTACCTAGTTATAATTATTTATTAGTTTCGAAAATCTTAGTATTTCATTAAAGCTCCTATTCAGCACCACGTTTGGCACCAACGACGCTCAAAATCCGAAACTCGTGCGGAAAAAGTGTGCTAATTGCTCGAGCGCGCGAATAATTACGCTTAGCGTGAAGAAAAAATGCAAGAAATCATTATTTCTTGCGTGTCATCTTTCCTCATAGACAGGTGAACACTGAGCGGCGGAGTCAAGAGCGACCGGTCAAAATTCACTTTCTATCTCTTTTCAGCGATTGAACATGACCGCTTCGAGAATTAATTTCAACTTCTCTCGGGAACGAGATGAGGATGACTCGGGATTATCGTAAAACTACGGGGGGGGGGGGGGGGTGTATGCCCCCTGACCGTTTCGCAGTCCAATCCCTCGAAGCGTTTTGCGCCTCAGGCGTTATGCCCTCCGCGTTACTATTATAATTTTTATATTTGAGAGTACGATGTGATTTTAGATTATTTTGAGAATATAATCGGTTTCCTGCACATTATTTAAAAATTTAACTGAAGTAAGTTAACAGGGTGTCTACTAAAACAGGCTGGTTAAAAATAAGTACTTTTACAGTGCTTTCTCAAGAAATTCAGTACCCCCTCTGACAGAGAAATGCCGTACCTACTTTCACAGTACCTCCATTTGATGGAATTCGAAAAATTTTAAAAATTTAAAATTGCGCCAGAAATGACAAAAAACTAAAAAAGAAATCCGGACCTTTTTACGGAATTTCCGCACTTTTTCAGTACTTCCGGACTTGCAGATACCCTGATCAAAAGTAAAAAATAAATTAACTATGAGTAGATTATAATCTTTTACCTAGTTTGCATCAGGGTTAATTAAAAATAAAAAATAAATTTAAAATCTCGAAATTTATTAACAGATAAGAATTTTAATATTAACACCTAAAAGTTACAATAAATATCTTTTTAGATTTTACATGAAACCCTGTTTTAAATATCTAGTTTTTAAGTAAACTGATTTAATCAAAAATTGTTAGTTTTTGTTTTACTGGCCGGGTATTAAATGGCTCATGAAAAGCTAAGGGCCACTTAGGACATTAGACATGTTACAACTATAGGAGCTTCCCCGTAGGTCAAATTGCATACCTCTCCATTTGAAGGAAAAAATGAATTTCCCGGTCATATTCCACCATTCTTAAAATTGCACGCATATTTTTTGTGATGAAAAAGGATGACATGAAAACTCTGTGCGGGTAGAATAAAAACTTCCTCGATCTAAACAAAAAAATTATCTTGAGCCAAAAAGCGAATCCTTTGCATTAAATACGATATTTTTTCATAAATATAAGAGAAACCATTTTTCAACCATATTTTCACTGATACCACTCTACTTGACGCGATGAGCGCTGCCGTGCAAAGGAAAAACACCGTATGAGTCTTCAAACGTTGCCAAATTTCCTTCGACAAATCAAAAATTTTCGGAAAAATTTGTAAATATTTTTCTTCCGATTTTTGTTCGAAATTTGAGCCAAATCTTGTGAAAATTTTAAGGAGAAATATTCATAAGTGCCCCCCAAAAGAGATATTTTCTGAGAGGAAATTTGGGAAGGCTCATACGGCACTCTCCCTTTTAGCACGGCAGAGCGCACGGAGAAAAAAACTTTGTGCGTGGAACCCGAAGTTTCGGTCATATGGGTCTCTGAAGTTTTCGGACTGAGCATCTGAACACTTTAGGTCCAGCTGCTGAGGTTTGGATCACACATCTGAAATTTCAGTTCTTACATCTGAAGTACTTCGGTTTTCACATTCGAAAAACTTCGGTTCTCACATCCGAAAAATTTCGCCTATCACGTCCGAAAACCGTCGGTTCTCACATCTGAAGTACTTCAGATGTAAGAACTGAAGTTTCAGATGTGTGATCCGAACCTCAACAGCTAGACCTAGAGTGTTCAGATTGCTCAATCCGAAAACTTCAGAGATCCATATGACCTAAACTTCGGGTCCCACGCACGAGGTTTCTTTCTCCGTGCGGGTGGTCGCATCGAGGCGACCGCGACACTTCAATCGCCCCGAAGATGTTGTTTTTATTGGCGCTGGGTGCATCTTAAAACTGTTGCATTTTCTTTTCAAGTTTCGCGTGCAGATTGCGCCCAAGCCCTCTTTCACAGTCGGATGATTTTCAATGATCGCCATCCATTGTTATTAGCGGGTCCATCCAGCTCTGATAGGAGCAGATTACGACACTGATTATCTGCCGTGCTGAGCAAAAATCGCGGATCTGCGGCGTGTCGCGGTTTGCGATGAATCGACGGGTCCATCTTTTAAACCTATTGCAAATAATCGATTATCAGGGTATACACTGGAAAAAAAACACATTGGATCTTGAGTCCAGACTCTTGAAAACATTGACGAGAAAAAGGACTCTTGATTCAATCAGATTTCAGCTTAAATCAAAAGGAAATCCGCTCAAATTAAGAGGCTTGCTTCTTGATTTAAGCTTAAATCTGATTGAATCAAGAGTGTTTTTTCTTGTCATTGGTTTTTAAGAGTCTGGACTCTAGATCCAATGTGTTTTTTTTCCAGTGTACCTTGATACTCGATTCTCTAACATATTTTCAAATGGGAAAAAATCGATGGTCGACGAACAACGCTTCGCCACTGCGCAGCGAACTTTGCGATGAGTCGATGGATCCACCATTTAAACCCATGGAAAAGGATCGATTTATCAAGGTGCTTGCAACGAACACCTTACTAATCGATTCTCTAACATCGCTTCAAATGGGCAACTATCGCCAGCTTCCATTGGAGTTACGCGGTTCCACAAGCGTGTTGTATTCTGCGATACATCGATTGATCTGCCATTTAACCTGTCGGAAAGAATCGATTATCAGGGTATAACTTATAATCGATTATTCACTATAGTTTCAAATGGGATAGTATCGATAGCCGATGAAACACGCTTCGCCACTTTGCGGGTCCTGCTTCCGACACCGATTATTAGAGCAACCAGTCATCGGAGCGAATTGCTGCTGGGTTAAGAAAGAACGCCATATGAGCTTTTGGACGTTGCCAAATTGTTTTTGGTAAAATACGAATTTCCTAAAAAACTTGGAAATATGTTTCCTCCAATTTTTCAGAGAAATAGAGTGAAAATTTAATCTAAAGCGTCTGAAAATTTTAAGTAAAAATATTCATGGATTTTCTCAAATTTATTATGATGATTTTACCTATCTCGGGAATTGTGGCAACGTCTGAACGTTGAAACGACGTTTATCCTTAGCGAAGGAGATTGGTCATCCAGACTTCCCCCGTCCTCCGATTCAATTTTCCAATTTATCCTTCTTTTTTCACTTATTTTCTTTTATGACGTTTAATGTACACGAACTATTTCTTTTTCTTTCATCTTTGCGATTCCAATGTCTCATTATCCGGGTGATACAAGTTGAAAATTGTTCACAATATGTGTGGCCGTCCACAAGAGCAGGGACCGTTGCGTAGCCTGCAGGCCGATTGTTAAAATTGATAGACAAAGCGATAGACAAAGAAGGCATGGGAAGCAGGAAGCAATCCTGTTGGTTGGAATGCATGGTTCGTATAGACTAAAAGGTGAATGATGGACTAACTATTATGGTCTCTCGTGAGTTGCCGTCAGTTAGTCTATTACCTACCTTTTTTGTCCATTGCAACCAACCACTTCCACCGAAAGGATCCCTCCATATCCCTTCTATCTCCTTTGTCTATGGCGTTGTCTACCAATTTCAACGATCAGCCTGTTGCGGGGTTAAATTTTTAAAGAGAGCAAGATTTTGGATTACGGTTCCATGATTTGTCTCACTCCGTGATATTTTCCTGATTTTCGGGGGAAAATATTTGTATGTATATCGTCACCTTCCGGCCGAGGTATCACAAGCGCCGTGCCACGTTTCAAAATTTCCGCCGCCATTGTATATTTTTACAGAGAAATTGTTGGTTGAATCTGTTCGAAAATTTCACAGACTTTTACCGGCAGCACAAAGGAAATCCAGTGAAATTTTCGGACAGCTTTGTGGAACAATTTTTCTGTGAGAAATTAAAATGGCGGTGGAAATTTTGAAATGTAGCACGGCGCTTGTGATACTTTGGCCGGAAGGTGACGATGTGAGGAAAAATTACCCTGATTTCAGCTGGTTAATCTTAAGCATCTGAAAATGTCGAGGAAAAATGGTCATTCATTTCCTCAAGATGTAAATTTTGCAACATTCGAATGTTCATACGGCGTTTTTTCTTAGCACAGCATCAAATGAACGGCGATGAGAACAGGAATCGTTGTCTCCAGAGCTGAATTTTTAAAGAGAGCAAATCACTTTCATCATCAACTTTTGAAAGCTATTCATGAGCCTGGCTCCACCTAAACAATACTAGTGGCTTCATCGCGTTTCTCACAAAATTAAATCTTACGCAAAGTTTCGCCTATAGTGGAACGAAATTCCGAAATTCCCTCCATCGGGAGTTCCGCCAAAACTTTTACATAATTCTGTCGAATCAGTTTACATCATTTGCTCCATTTCAAATTCAAGTCACGAGGTGAATCCTGAACCGAATTGATGCAAACGTTGACCACCCACGACTGACAGCAGAAATAATTTGCATTCGATCCCTGTATTCTTCACTGGAAAAAAAAACAAAACAAAAAAACAAAAAAAAAACACATTTTATCTAGAGTCCAGACTCTTAAAAACATTGACAAGAAAAAATACTCTTGATTAACAATCAGATTTAAGCTTAAATCAAGAGCCAAGCCTCTTAATATGAGCGGATTTCCTTTTGATTTGAGCTTAAATCTGATCGAATCAAGAGTCCTTTTTCTTGTCAATGTTTTCAAGAGTCTGGACTCTAGATCCAATGTGTTTTTTACTTTCTCGCTCCCCTAGGGTAGAGAGGAAGTATTGTCATCCTCCAAGAAAAAAAAAAAAAAAAAAAAATTTGAAATTTCATCATTTCTAGACGTTTTAAGGTCCCAGGAGTCAAAATAACCATACTTGAAAAAATGTGTGTCCGTCCGTCCGACGTCCCCCAAATCTGTCTACAGCGATATCTCAGAATCTATCTGTTCGATTTCATTCAAAATTCTCACAGAACACCATATTTATGGTCTCCTTATGCACGTCCAACGATTTTGGGGTACGCTAAAATTTGGGGGGGCTAGGGTCAAATTGGGTTAAAGGTCCATTTTCAGCAAAATCACACGGAAAGCTCATTTTGAGGGACCGTAAATTTTGAAAAATGCCTTTTAATTCTTTAAAATTGGGCATCAAGCACATCACCTGGGTCATTAATTTAAGTTCCTAAAAGATCTTTGGACTAAACTCAAAATTCAAGGGATTACGAGGCCCAAAAGTAGGGCACTTTGCTCCGCGACATCACACAAACAACTCATTTTCAAAGACTGTAAATTTGAAAAAAATGCCTTTCATTTCTTCGAAAGTTGGCATAAGAGCACCATCTGGTTCAATAATGTAAGTTCCTATGAGGTCTTTGGACTAAACTAAAAATTGAAGGGTTACGCATCATATAACGAGGAGAGCACTTCGGTCACACGGAGAGCTCATGGACTGTAGATTTTGAAAAAATGCCTTTAATTCTTTGAAAGTTGGCTCAAAAGCACCATCTGAGTCATTAATTTAAGTTCCTAAAGGATTCTTGGACTAATCTCATAATTGCAGAGGGGCCGATAGGAAACGCTCAATTCTCTGATAAATGAGTCGGAACGCTTCTAGATAATAGCAGCAAACGCTTTGAGTCAGGTGAAACCTAGGAATTCAAATGCATTATATAATGCATCATATACTATTTCCAAAATTACTCCGTAGGTATACGCCAAGCAAAATTAGACAACTAATTAGGTAGGTACTTACAATATACAATATATAGTTACTATGAGTCATCAAGCTGACGCAAGAACTGACACATCTTTATTAAATACTAATATGTTTGTTGTTAATGAATTTAGAATCCCGGCAGATTCCATCTTTCGCGGTTCCTTTTTACGAGGTACTAAGCACAAATATAATATAATAATACGGCACAAATGTGACTGATTAAATGCTTGTTACTTAATAAAGGAGGTTATAAATTGTTAGAATCCGAGGTATGTTGACGTTTGTCGACAGCAGCAAGGAGATGGCGCTCTCAGCGCTCTCTATTGTTTTCGCTTTGAATTACAGGGATACGCGGTAAGGAGATGGCGCTCCTGGCGGGCGTGTGGTGAACCTTCCAGCAGGTAGATTCGCCCGCCAAATTTAAAATTTGGGAGATGCTAAGCGAAAACCGTTTAGTTTTAAGACTATTTGAACATCGAATAGTCATTCTACCCATTCAAGTAGATATTTGATGGCTTTTGACCGTGCTTAAGGAGAGATTATAATATAAAATCGTATCTGAAGTATGATGTCAATGAATCTAATGGATCCTAATGAATCGTAGAAAAGCTAACATTTTTACGGATCGCCATCTTTGACAGAAGACTTTGTTAATCAATTACATATTTAATTGAAGATGCCTCATAAAATCAACAAGTCGAGTCCGAATATATGAATTCATCACATATCGCGAAGACATTTACAATAAAGTTCAGTGGTTTGAATAAAAATTTCATAACTATTATCCTGTGATCAAAATTCCAATCAAACTTTATGATTTTGTAAAATTGGCAGTATTTTTCTAAATATTCCAGTAAAAGTGTCTATGCCGGCGCGAAGCGGCGGCTCGAGCGAGAAAGTCCCGTGCGGTCCCCGCACCAATCCGCTAAGTGGATGGGGGGGGCGAAGCCCCCCAAATGCCGGCGCGAAGCGCCGCGCATAAATTGGCCGGAGGCCAATTTTTTTCCAGTGTTCTACATCGGCGGATTTTATCTTAGATTCGTCGCAGCCGCATTCCGTTCAGAAGAGCGAGTTACATTCTACCTTATACTTGGTTCTGATTGTGTTAAGAAGTATTTCGCCAATTTGGTACAATAGAATTGTATTACCAGAAGAGTATATTCGCGGGTCAAAATTCGTTTATCATTCCTTGGTAAAAATTGGCTGTAGGGGTTGCGTTCCAAAATACCATAGGAATTCTTGTAGCCGGTCAAAGGAAGCGATAGAGAATCATATAGCTGGCAATAGAAAGTAAAGAAAATCGTACAACCGGACTGGTTCCTATCGCCGGGCTATGCAGTTTATCGCCTGGCTATAACTTTATCTCCATTGGCTATAAAAAGTTACAAGAAATGAATGTATTTATGCTAAAAGGAGCTATGTTGCACGCAAGCCCTAGGCACATAGTTCCTTTGGCGTAAAAACGTCCGACTCCGAATTATATAGCCGGCTATAGAAGCTATGCGAAGTCTTACAGCCAGCTGTAGGTCTATGCAAGGTTGCCCCAGGATTTATAAATTGAAATTCCCTGACACATTTAGGTGAAATTCACTGACAATTGAAGATATACCAGACGGTTAAAAATACATAATTAGAAATAGTTTCCGGGCGAAAATTCATCGAAACGTCAAACTCGTTCTAGAAAGCAAATACTTAAAAATGCACTGGAAAAAAAACCACATTGGATCTAGAGTCTAGACTCTTGAAAACATTGACAAGAAAAAATACTCTTGATTCAATCGGATTTTTGCTTGAATCAAAAGGAAATCCGCTTAAATTAAGAGGCTTGGTTCTTGATTTAAGCTAGATTCTGATTGAATCGAGAGTACTTTTTCTTGTCGATGTTTTTAAGAGTCTGTACTCTAGATCCAATGTGTTTCTGTTTCCAGTGTGACTTTACGATTTTTCTCGAACATTTTCGTCCTTTTCCCTGACTTTTTAAAACTCTCTGACTGTGGCAAACCTGTCTGGGGTATTTCGAAACACAGATCCTACAGCAATTCTTTTACCAGGGTTGACGGTGCAAAATGTCTAATGAAGACGAGCCTTCCTTCCACGCTGTGTGGAATTGCTTAAACTTCCATTCGTGCTACTTGCGGGAGGCAATGCGGAACTCGGAAGGCGTGAAATGCGTACTCGCCCTTGATCCTGCGCAAGGGCGGAAATCCGCATCCCTTATTGTCGAGGCTCATCCCCGGACGGGGAGTTGCAGGACTTCCGGGGAGGGTGCACGAAGCGCGCCGCGCCGTGGCACCTGCCAAAGTACCACTCACGAGCGCTCACCGTCGCGGTGACTTGAACGCAGGTGTCCGTAAGAACCGCGTCCCCGAAACGGATTCCCTCTCCCGGTCTCGGGACGCTTTCATCCGACGCAGGGAAAACCCTCTCGGCCTCGAATTCATCCCGATTACTGCTAATCAACCCCTTCTAGGATGGGCTTCATTCCGGACGGAGGGTAATTCCACGGTCAAACCGCGATGAAGCACTGGAGTTTTAATCCAACTGGCGCACAAAGGATCGAGTAAATTCGATAGGTCGCACAAAATTTGGAAACTTCGATTAATTCCTTTAAATCAAATTTTGAGATATTACGGACGCTGGAAAAAACACATTGGATCTAGAGGGGTTTCCCTGTAACTTACCGCCAAGGGCAATTCCTGCTAAGAGAAGTTCGCGCTTTGACAAACTTAATTCAAACCAAGTACACAGTGGAAAAAAAACACATTGGATCTCGAGTCCAGTCTCTTATAAACATCGACAAGAAAAAATACTCTTGATTCAATCGGATTTTTGCTTAAATCAAGAACACTGGAAAAAAAACACATTGGATCTAGAGTCCAGACTCTTAAAAACATCGACACTAAAAAATACTCTTGATTCAATCAGATTTAAGCTTAAATCAAGAACCAAGCTTCTTAATTTGAGCGGATTTCCTTTTGAATTAAGCTTAGATCTGATTGAATCAAGAGTATTTTTTCTTGTCAATGTTTTCAAGAGTCTGGACTCTAGATCCAATGTGTTTTTTTTTTCCAGTGAATGGTTTCATTGGTTTCCTCTTGAAATTTTCTTCCAGAAGAACCCCTCGAATTTGAGAATGTGACGAATTTAAACATCAACATTCGCAGTTTTGGTCGAAAATTTTATGTCCGACATCTACGATTGCCTCGATCCACTGCGAGACATTGCAAAATCTCCTTCGACAAATCATGCATTTTCAGGGTTTGTGAATATTTCTCTTCCGATTTTTCAGAGGATTTCGCTCGTAATTTCGTCTAAAAAGTCTGAAGATTTCAAGGAGAAATATTTGTAACTTTCTTCAAAGATAAATATTTCCTGCACTGAAAAAGAAAAAAGTTACGGGCTATATAGACAAACCGGCGTTCCGGGCTCTGAAGCCGGAACTCCCGGTTGCTGGAGCCGTAGCTTCGATTGCTCAGAGTGCCACGCCCGGAACTTTCAGCCTTTGAGCCCGAAACGCGGACGGTATGTCTACAGCCCGTAAGTATGGCTTCCACGGCCGGAGTTTTTTCTTCAATAAGGGAGGAAATGTCATCAGGGGTGCAGTAAGTACTCGGTCGTGGCCGATCGCGGATCAAATGTGAAGGCACCTGAAAAGGGGTAAAATAATGTAAAAGCACCTGGAAAAACGGAAAAAAACGTGAAAGCAAACAACTTTCTGCACCCCTAGGAAATTAGGCAATAATTGAATGCTCATGCGGCCTTTTGACTTGACACGGTGCATGGGATTCGGCATCATCACATTCTGAACATGATCAGATTTTGACTGGCTCTAACCTGCCCTTTTATTGAACTCTGTTGAAGTTATAAAATTTAAACTCAATTTTTTGACAAACTCACTTCTTTCCCTTTGAAAATTAATTTTTATTTTTAAAAAAAAACTTTACTTAGTACCTGAATTTTACTGTAAAAGATTCAGAACTTGTTTCATAAGACATAAGTAAGTCTCAATAAAAAAAATTTTTCTAAGTTTTTGGGAAGTGCCTTTCAACGGTTGTGGTTACTAAGGACACAACAAATTGGTAAGGAGTAACCATTGAAAAGTTCCTTTGAAGGACTCTTGAAAAAAAAATCAAATAAAATTTACTAAAAAAGGAACCTTCCCTGAGAATGTTATTAAGTAAAAAAATCTGAAACCATTGTAAGTATATTTGACAATTTAATTTTCAAACATTTGTGAATACTTAAATTAGGTAAAGAAAAAAAAACTGCAATTGAGTTTCCTTTCGCGTATACTTTAACAGAGTTTTTCAACACAGAACTAAAGAATATAATTTTTTAAAATTAATGTGAGGATAGAGTAAATGGTCAAAATTTAAGAGCTGGATGTTACTTTTTTCTGTTGAAAAATAGAACACCAGAGAAAACTTTGATTAATCGAAGAATACTATCTGTAGCGGAGCAGAAGAACGCAAGGATCCTATGAGTAGCTTGGAAGAAGGGAACCCTCACCTAATTCTTTCATTTCTTATATATTTGGCGAAAAGGTATAGAATGCGCAGTGATTGATGCCTGTTTTGCAGTGCCATGAACTTTGCAAGCGGGTGAAAAGTTTGACTGAGTGCCCTTCTTTATGAGACCTGGTATCTCACATTTTCTGCATTTCTGTTGGTTACCCACGCACTTAAATGAACAAACATCAGAGCAGCTGCTTGTCAGATAACGATTAGGTACGTTTTTAAGAGTAGACTCCTGCAAAAGCTCTTCTAGAGAGGACTAAGTCGGCGATCACAATTCAGATGTGTGTCGGATTGATTGTTCGTTACTTTTTCTACCATCATAGAAGATGCTGTTCCCGAATATTGAGCGTGGATTGCAAAGCGCCAAAAGTTTCAAACGAAACATTACTTTGCCAAATGAAAGCGTGGATGACAGCCTTTCCATGAACTCTGCACCAGACAACTTGAGGTATGTTTCTATCTCTAGCATGTTAGTTCAATGAATCAATGTTGTATTAACCCACCATACGCAGACAAGATAATGTACTGCAAGATGAGTATTGTAGATGACAACTCTCTCAACTTGTGAAGACAACATCACGACAAGATGCAGTAACCAGTAGTGAATGGCAGATGAGGTCAACATGAGAATGTAGACAGAAAAGTATTTTGAAGTGGGTGGAATATGAATAGACATGCTAGTAACATCTGAGAAGCTCACCTGATAGAAAGCCAAGATAAATTTCCAAAACATCCGACAAAGATTTTGAAAATCCACAAATCCAAACAGCGAAACTTTCCACGCGAAACTAAACAAACGAAACGCTGGAAAGGTCAGTGGCACTGAGTCTGTGGTCAGTTGTCACGATGAAAACAAACACAAAACAAAATTCCGCCGAAAAGTACAACACTCAAAATTGTTTCTTGCGCACAGTTGAAGTTAAACAACACGAGTGTGAAAAATGGGCACGAAAAGTTCTTGATAAAGCCAAAACTTTCGACGGTAGACACTCACACTGATGCAACAGCTGATTGTAAACACACGAAAATGCTGAGAGAGCGAGGAACGGCGAGGCGCTCTCAGGACCTGTCGGAGTTCAACTACCGCAGAGAGGGAGGAGAGAGGTGAGGTAGGAGGACCTGCCTGGACCACTCTCCCCCTCCTTTTACTTTTCGACGCCGATCGACCAATCAGCGTTGAGTAATTAAGGGGTCGTTCGCTCATGTCGGTGAAGTTTGTCCTTGCCGCCAAATTCAAATAATCCATCCTGTTTTGTCGATGATGGATGATTTCTTCTTCTGACACGCGATTGAGTATTTTGCAAAAATGACTTTTTGAATGAACTGAGTTCAGGAACACATGGATTGAATTTAGCAAAAAGGAACCACAAGCGTTCCAATGTTTTTTTTTTTTTTGGATACTTCAAATGGCCCACGACGAGGGCTAATCCTTGCGCTTTAGTTCCATCCCCTACAACCAGTCCCAGGCGACCATTGTCTGAGACCATCAAACTCGGGTCGCCTGGCTGGGAATCGAACCCGGGACCTCCGGATCATAGAGCTAGCGCTACAACCACTACACCATAGGAGGTCGACACATGTTGCTGGGATTGTGCAACTTACATTCATTGCAAAAAAGTGCTGAAATCATGCTAATTAAATTTACAAAAGTAATTTTTGTCTTAAATTCATAGTTTATTGGGAGTAAATAGAAAACTTATTTAAATAATCAGTACATATTTGCAAGGTAAAAAAAATGCATAATCTTAGTGGTATTAGAATGCTCTTGGTTCCTTTTTGCAAAATGCAATCCATATTCAAAGTAAAAAATGTGAAACTGTATTCTTCCATGAAACTAGATATAGCTGACTGAAGTAAAAAAAAAGCTTACCACCATTGCAATGTTTGAAAATCTCAGATTTTTGTAGTTTATTTGCCTTAGTATTGATTAACCATTTGATAGTGATTTGTTTCGTTGAAATTCAAATTTGTTTGCAAATTCTTTTCGTTCTAAAAGTCTTCATGAATTTCAATCTTCTGGAAAAAGTACTCTAAATTTAAGGAATGTTAAAAAGGAGATTTTTAGATGCTAAAAAATAACGGGTCTGGTAATTTAGACATGGCTTCAAAAGTTCTTTCATCATTCACACTGAATCTATTTTTAAGTAAGTACTTGATTAATTTATTTGTTTAAATTGTCAGGGGACTTCTACTAAAAGAAAAAAAAATAGATATATAAAAAAATAAAAAAAAGAATACATCTGCAAGCAATAGAATCTAATATCTGTGATAAGAATTCGAAACGGAAAACGTAAAAATTTGTGGGCTTTCATTATTTTTTTAAACAACGAATGGGAAATTTTGAGTGTTAGAGAGCATTATGGTTTGGAAAAATCAGAAAGAAACAGGCAAGTTTACTCAACTATTTTTTATTAAACAATAAACATTTAAAAAAATGATATGACATTTATTTAATAAAATTACATGTGTTATAGAACTGTACACATATTTACATTACGACACTTTGGAAATTTTCAAAAAGACATCATCAGAGAAATGACAAATCATCAGAAACAGCGGAAGAAAAATTGAAAATTCGTTGTTTTTCACCGAGGAAAAGTGCAGTGAAATCTCCCACGGATGGAGAGAAGAGAGACTCATCATAAATGCTTTGATTACTGAAAAGATTTTAAAAAGCAATAAAAAATTTATAAAAAATACGAATAACATTTCTTTGTATCACCTCAGGTACAGAATTCTTAAAAAATTTCCTGACAGGAAAATTGATCGATATAAAACCAGTTGGAAGATCTAAAAGAAGCTAAAGTAGATATGCTAATCATTTGGAATCACACAAATTTTTCGATGATGAAATTAACAGAAGATTTGGTAAATAACTCGATATGGTCAACAAATTACAGGAAGAAATAACTACAGAATTTTTAGAGGGTTATTTCAACTCTCACTGGAAGACGAATTAAGACTTTAGACAACACATAAACTCATTTTAAGAGTGAATTAACAGCATCGAGATTCAAACATATATAATTTGGAGAGGGAAAATTGGGTATAACAATTTTGAATTGCTTACTTGGAGACATCAATTTTTGGTGGAAATAATCAAAAGTATTGTATTGTGTCGCTTTCATAGGTTAATTGTTAACCGGATTTGATTTTATCAGTAAAAAATTGAAAGTTAAGAATTCTTATGGTTAGTCCTTTGAGAGCGTCTAAACTCTACAATGCGGACGCGATACAAGAATCTTTTCGAAACTCAAAAATTTAGGAGATCGATTTTATGCTGCCAATAATTAAAGGATATTGATTTTTTGAAAAGTATCAAAGTAATCTGTTGAAATACATAAAATTGATTCGTTTAAAATAACAAAATTGATTCGTTAAAATGAATAAAATTGACATTTTGTAAAAAGTAAAGTTGATTTTTTGTAGAACATAATTACTTTCTGTAAAAAATCAAACAGGTTTTGTGAAAAGTATCAACTTTCTTTTCTAGAAGGAATCACTTTTATTTTTTCTTGAAATCGCCATCTCCACTTTTGCTTTGTCAGGCACACTTAAAGGAGTGTTCATGCCGAAAGTCTGATAAAGAGCGCGGCTCTTCATGCTACATCAAGAACTTGCTACAAAATTATAGCTCTATTCTGATGTTTTTTAAATGCTTCATTTCATGCGGCCTTTACTTATCATGCAAAAATATTTTACATGAATGGGCAAATATTTGCAAAAGAAAACAACTCACTTTAAGTTGATTCATCTCACGGAATTAGTGTTCAATTAACTGCCTTGAACAGATCAAAAATCTAGATGAACTTTGAGTTTCTTGCCAAAAAAATGTAGTATTTCCTGTGCATGAGCTCAATGAATTATTTGCACCCAAAAGAATAAAAAAAAAATTTGGAGAGATAAGAAAAGGATTTTTATACACAGAAGTATCCCGTTAGACAATTTTCAATGGGTCTATAGACAAGGTATGAATTATATGTAGCACTATGCATCACACTTTCTTTTCAAAATTTCATGAAAACAAAATGAATCACACGACGACAAGTCTGTATATCAACTCCTGAACAAGAAATGGTTAAATGGCATAAATACAAATGATGTCATTCATGTAATCTAACCTCCATTTAATCCATGTTAAAAATACTTGTTAATATCTTGTCCAGGAGTTGACTCTCGAACTTCTCTTTGTGAGGATTGTCTGCCCAAAATTTTGAAAAGAAAACATGTAACGTTTTTACCTAAATTACACCTTGTCTTGTGGACCATTCCTGCAGTTTCTATTTCCTATGCTTCACGACCGATGGGAAGAATTTGCAGTGGCTAGATTAATCGGCTTATTATAATAAGAACCTTATTTAAATATATACAAATATATCTTACACAAAAATATATCAACAACATGAGTAGGTTTCACAGGAAGATTAATTATAAAACCGTACCAAAAAAAACACAGAAATCACATTTGTTTGTTGTGAAGACTGTGCAACTTCACAGTTATTTTTGACATACAACCAAAAACAAGTATTTTAATGAGACCTGGTTTCCAATGGGTACAACAGCTTATATTTCCTGTTCAACAGTGACATTGGACCTTCAAGTTTTTCTGCTATAGTTCAAAGTTCGATTCAGCTCATGACAAATGTGTCATGAGCAAATGTGTTATGGCCCTAATTGGAATTTACGCGATGCTTGCGCAAAGTTGAAAACTTTTTAATTTCAGCATCAAGCTGCAAAACTTCGCAAAACCGATCAGAAATTGTCAAGCTGTCGTGTTCATCAGAGACACGCCTTTAGTATTTTGACAAAACAGTTACTGAATTTCATAAATCACAATTATTGGGCGACAAAACAGTAAGAAAAAAACACATTTTTGGTGATAAGAATGATAAAATTGCACTGATAATCAAGACAAGTCTTTGAAAAAAGCACAAAAGAATACACCGTTTCTGCTTGACTAACAAGGGGAGCTTCCCAAGTGTAACCGGAATTTCGAGTTGAAATTTCGCATGAAGATACTAGAGATGATTTTAGGGATGCCGTATTTTTTCGTTTTTTCGAATGGGGTCGGGAAAGCCCTCAAAAAAAGGGCTAAAGATGCGGAAAAAACGCGTGCGCTAGCGGCACAAGGTAAACATAGGTGATAGAGGCTCACCATTCTTATCAGTTCCGCATGGCCAAACGGTAGCGTGCTCGCCTCGCAAGCGGGAGGTCGTAGGTTCGGATCCTGACTACAGCCCGTAATTTTATTTTACTTTATGCTTGTTCATTTTTCACTTACTTTATTTTGCACCATTCTCTCCGAAAACCGACTTATGAGGTAGAACACGTAGTGACTGAAGATTTTTTACAAATGCTGATAAAAACTCGAAGTTTCCTCGGATTTAAACGTTATATATAATTGAATAAACAAAACACTCTAAAACTCACCAAATTTCGTTGCCAAGCTGAATTTCCGGAGTATCAGTCAGATACAGATACAGATTCGACTGATACTTCGAAAATTCAGCTTGGCGACGAAATTTGGTGAGTTTTAGAGTTTTTGTTTATTCAATTATATATAACGTTTAAATCCGAGGAAACTTCGAGTTTTTATCAGCATTTGTAAAAAATCTTCAGTCACTACGTGTTCTACCTCATAAGTCGGTTTTCGGAGAGAATGGTGCAAAATAAAGTAAGTGAAAAATGAACAAGCATAAAGTAAAATAAAATTACGGGCTGTAGTCAGGATCCGAACCTACGACCTCCCGCTTGCGAGGCGAGCACGCTACCGTTTGGCCATGCGGAACTGATAAGAATGGTGAGCCTCTATCACCTATGTTTACCTTGTGCCGCTAGCGCACGCGTTTTTTCCGCATCTTTAGCCCTTTTTTTGAGGGCTTTCCCGACCCCATTCGAAAAAACGAAAAAATACGGCATCCCTAAAATCATCTCTAGTATCTTCATGCGAAATTTCAACTCGAAATTCCGGTTACACTTGGGAAGCTCCCCTTGTAAGTGAATCTTGGAGAGTCTGCTAAAAGGCACCAAGCTAGCAATGCTCAGTGACAAAAACAAAACAATGTTCCAAAAAATTAGCGACCATATTACAACAGTCTAAAACTCTGCTTCGAACAAATTGCATTTAGAATTTAAAACTTGGGGTCATTTCTTCATGGTGAAGTAACATCACGCAATATTTTTCTTCCTTCCTTCTAAATGAAAGACATTAACAGTCATCTCAAAATTGTCTGAGAGGCAAGTTGCAGGGACAATCACTTCCCTCTTGAGCTTGAGAAGAAGGAGAGGACATAAAAAAACATAGGCAATATACAATTAAAATAAGACAGATGAATTAAAATAATTTCTAAAAAAACTTATGTAATAAATATCACATTTGAGGTTCCGAACAATTTACAAGGTATGTAATCATATAACGAGACGTAAAAACAGCGATTAAGATAAAAATAATTTCACAACTACACTTAAAATTAAAAAATAACATTTGGTTGAAACAATATATACAGCATCTTTGGGAATGAGAACCAATTATTGCTCCAGAGAAAAGGATCCTGGATTTCAGAAGAATTAATTAAAAAATGTATCAATTTCCCTCAATCATGATTAACAAATGCTGGCGCTATTAAAAATAAAAGCAGCGGAGATCAAACTAAGAGAAACACCTACCTCAGCATCTAGACTTTTAAGTGAGGAACGCCACAACTCCATTATTTTCAAATAATGGGTCACTAGTCAAGGTCTGAACTAAGAGAAGTCACAAGTTTTTCTTCAAAATTTTGCGTAGGAAATTATTCAATAAGCTATTTACGTTTATTTTTGACACAGATGAAATAAAATAGATTATACAAGCAACGTTATCTGTATTTTTGCTTTTTAATCAATCTTATAAACCCATTCTGTTTAGGAATTTCTTTCCAGACGTCCTGTTGCGTGTCTCGTTTCCCTCGTGAAATTTTGAAGAGAAAACACACTGAGGGATTCTTTCATTAATATCTTGTTCAGAGGCCCATTAAACAATAAACCTATTCTGAAAAACTGATGCAGCTAAAATATAGATGTACGTTACTTCCAAAATGACGTCCCATCACTCTTAAGTATTCATTTTTTCCTAAATTCGGTGCAAAATTCACAGAGATCCTTTTCTCTGAAGGCATTTACTGCACTAACCATCATTGCTGTTTGGACCTCAAAGAATCCATCCCGATGGAGACTGAATATTTCTGACTAAAAGGCCTTCATACAGGCTTTATATTTATGAGGGCTTTTGGTCCTTTCTATAACTCTTCATCGTAGTTATTGCTGAATTGGTCAGCAACTTTTAGAGAACAACAGAGAACCAGTCATTTTCATTTCTAGAAATGAAAGGGAGTGCAAAAATCAAAATGACGAATCTTACGTTTCTATTTGAGAGTCGATTGACATATTATTTCGCTTGGACTTTACCATTATGCACATGCATTCGAAAACGATGCTTCCACCTCAGGTGATTTGTCTCAGGGTTGGATTGGCATCAAACTTGAGCTTGATGAATTGCATTTATGAGGTCAAATATCTGGGCAAAGTTTAAGCTTCAGACCTAAAAAAATACAGCAGCCCTGGTGCAAACATTTCAAAACTTAAATGTGAGCAAAAAATTTCAGAATTTACGGATAGAGAACAAAATTTGAAGAATGAGGAATGCAATTTTTGAATGCAGATATCAAATACTTAGAATGGAAAAATCCTGCTTAAATTCTTCAAAATTTTCAATTTGATTCAATGGCAAATTAATCTCATAGCAAATTCACCAAGGTCAGGTATCTTCTCTCTCAGTCTGAAACTAAAAGTTTGGCCAGCTTTTTGACATGTTTGATGAGATCCGTGGAAAAATAACTCCATCTCAGCAGGAATTTGAGTCGAAACACTTTAAAATATTATAAAAATTTTGGTCTTAAAAGCCTAATATTGATTTATGATTTTAAAAAAGGATACATCTCCTCTTAAACAAAACGGACGAATATTTAAAAGGTAGAAATCATGGATTTGTATGATATGAGTTTTGCACATAAAAATTAAACAGTAAAACCAGAAGTATTTCATGCTTGAAAAAAAAATGTGCATGGTAGGATTGAAAGTTTTCAAAAAATGTTGCTATGTATGATTATGTATTTCATCAAAGACCAAACATTTTTCATTCTATAACTTTTAATTCATGCGGGACACCTAAAAATCTTGCCTGACGTTCTACCTTTATCTTTCTTTTTTTTTGACTGGTTGTGGGAGTACCTACCAAATTTTGTGGCAGTTAGGCGTTGCAGAGCGCCAGAGAGCTCTATAAAAGCGACTCTCATGTGTATGTCTCTCTCGATTTGAGACAAAATAATCGATAAATAAACCTTTTGTAACCTATGTACAGTGAGGTATCTCTCGCCAACTCTTACATTATGTTGAGTATTTTTGATTCCCATTGAAATTACATTTAATGGGATGGTTATAAAAGTAGATACATAAAAATTTACTTTGCAGGACTATTCTGCGATCCAGCACCTTGTCAATATTTTGCAGATTACAAAATTACTTCATCTGATTGAATAAAGTGGGCCTCCATTTAAATAGTCGAACATTTATTTGGGACATTTTAAAATTTGAGTAGCAAGACAAAAATTCATTTAAAAGGTCCTTGAGAGAAGCAGTCAACGGCTAAGTCAAAGAAAATGTATCTGAAATTGCGATGTTGCAAGTCTCTGCTCATCCTCAATGGTTTGAGGAAGAAAACCAACCAACAGCTTTCCTATATATTTTTTGTGAATTATTTTCACTCATTCAAAAATATTCGCAGAAAATTTTGAGGACATATTGTAGCTAATTTTCTTTCAAAAACATGAAATAAGGTAAGAAATTTAAAAATGTTGCAATTTGCATCAGAGATTTGCAATTTATTGAGAGCCCAAGATTTGATTCAATCAGAAAAAATGTTTCGTACTGCACCCTAGTTTTCCAAATTAGAGGGAAACGTCAGAGCGCTGTGTATCACAGAATCCTAAAGATCAAATTTTGATACTACTTGAATTACTTTGCCTAGCCTCCAAGGTGCGGTAAAAGACAGCATTTAGTGAGATACACAGCTAGCTTTTACGTTAGATTTTTACAGAAAATCGGCGAGAGCCCAGCCTGACTATTTTGATTAGATTCCTTTCACAGTAGGTCCAACTATGAAACACTTATTGGTATAAAATGCAGATACGTACAATATGCTATGACTAAAAATTACAAGTCTTTTCGGGTGCTCTGGTTATTTAAACTACTCGAGCTGTTTTCACCGCCTGACGAGGGGTCACTGCTCTCGCTTCTGAGCGAATTCGCCATTTTCTGGTAGTGAGGTTTCAAGGAGCTGCCTGCCCTCGTGTAGTCCAAATGATCGTACTCTTCCTCCACTGGAAAATAAGAATGTTGTGCTTTAGAAAGAGGCATTACAATGGAGAAAAGGGTGAAATTAAAGGGTCTAGAATTTTTACAGTATCTTATTCTCGATCAGACCTTGTTTTTAGGAGGTAAATTAACGGTTACCACAAACTTCCGAGAATAAAATTCCCAGACACATTTTTGTACAAACTTTCTGATATTTGAGAGTATGAAGGATGGTCAAAATCAATAATTTGAAATAGTTTTTGCGCACTGTGTGTTGCTCAAAACATCAAACCCATTCGAAATTGCAAAGGAGGATGATTTACCGATGTCCCTGACACATCTTTTCCCTGACTTTAAAGAATTCGCTGACATTTCCTAGCTTTTCTGGTTGTCCCTGACTGTGGTATGACTGTTATTCTCTTGTAAAATCTTGAATTTCACTTTCAGTTCCACCTAGATTCTTTGAAATTTTCATCGGAGTTAAGAGAAATTATATTGAAATTTCCATCTTAGGGATCATTCTGCAGCACTGAGTCGATGTGGATCGCCAAATGTTTTAAAAAAAAAATAAGTCTCAGAGGTGAGAAAGGAGAATTTCCTGATATTCAAGACCAATTCCATGACACATTCTCTGACTTTCCTGAAGATTTATTCTCTACTGACGAATCTTATGTTTCCCTCTTTTCCAGGTTATAGACAAAATGATTGTAACGATGACTATGGGGAGCAGTGCACTAATGTTGAAATCAGGAAAAACCGAACAGGAAATTGTGTTAGGAGAAAATGAGCCAAAATTTTAACCTACGAGTTTTTTAAGAATAGCCTTGATGAGGCTGGGAAAAACCTCTCCATAACAAACAAAGACTTTGGTGAATATAGGAGGTAAGTAACGTTTTTATAATTTAAAAAAGATGAGAGTCTAATAGTACAAGTTTCGACTAATACTTCAGGACTAAGATCATTTTTGAGGTCACTTGTTTTGCAAGGTTTACTTAGAGAGAAGCTATTTGAAAACACCGATACCTTAAGTTCTTTAAAAATGTCACTCACCATACTCATCGACTGGAAGCTTCAAAGAAAAAAAGAAAAAAGAAACTTAGATAGACAGACCGATTTTTCAATTCAGATAAAACTTTTTTGCTTCAACCATTGAAATGGCGTTTGTTAAAAAATTGTCACTGAGAGAGAACAAATCATCAAACGTTAATCTAATATAGAACTGAGATTCATACTGTAGAGCAAAAAAATTCACTTGAGGGGAAAATCTTTCCTCAATTAAATATGCTGTTTGTTGCAACACTAGTTACTACCAATCAGGGTCGCAACTATGAATGCATAATTTCAGGACTAGATGTCCCAAAATATGTTTACAGTTACCTTCCTGACTGGTCGTAACTAGGTTGCAACAAACAGCATATCTCTTTCAGAGAAGATTTGTGCTCAAATGTGCTATTTTCTACTATAATAAGGATTTCAGCTCTACATATGATGAAATTAAACGTATGTTGGCAAAATCACCGACTCATTGTGTAAACAACTTCTGTGTCAAACTTCAATCTGTTCGTAAAAAATTAATTGTCGGTAAATTACATGCAGCGTTTAAGCAAAGAGGTTTCTCATTGGTATTCAGATGGAAAGACTTCAAAGAAAAACAAGATAGAGTACTTACCAGGAGGTTTTAGGTTCTTTATTTCATCGTAGAGATGTTCCTTGAAATCTTCGATACTATGGTACAGATTTGGATTTGTCAAATCCGCATCTCTGTTCTTCAGATAAGTTTCGGACATTCCATACGCTCCTGCAAAACATTTAGAGCAATTAGAGCGACATAAAATCAAGTTAGATCTAATTCAATGATACTCAAGTTCAATTAGAAATTTACATACATATAAATCGCTTTTATAGCGCTCTTTGGCGCTTTACGACGCCTAATCGCCACAAAGCCCAGTCTTCCCACAGGTCATCAGGGAGTTGACACTCCCATCTCATTTAACACCCCCTGTCGCCAACCTCTCACTGGGCGTCCCCTACGTCTCCTCCCAGGAAATTAGAAATTTCAATTGGAAAAAAGAAGAAGAAAACATGAAGTTACCTCGACTGCTTGCAGTGTCCGACTGATCATCGTCAGAGTATCCAAGTTTCTGCCTTTCAAGGTTCGTAGGTTTTTCACGATCTCTTAAATTGTTTCTTATTGTCATATTGTTACTTAAAAGACTATCCGTATTACCGCTGCTGGCAGCACCATAACAGTAGACTGGGTTGTCGAAATGATGCCGATCTGTCAAGGAAGCACAATATAACAATTATTACAATGATCTTAAAAAATACCTCTGACAGAGACAAAGCTTCTTTTATTTGTTGTAACATTTATTACTCAATCACGCAAAATTATGAGGAAATTCTTATTTTCACAGACTTGAAAAAAATAGCTGCCAGACTCTTGAGAGAAAAAATTCCCACTCCTTTTAGACAAACAATCTAGGGAAGTCCGTTACGCAGAAAAAGCATTTCTCAGTTAATTTTAAAGGTAACTACAAAATTACTCCTTTTAAAAATTACAACATTCCAATATTTTCATTGAGATAATCACGAAAAATCAGAAGGTAGAGAAAAAATAAGCGATAGGAAAAAATTTCATTTTTTTACATCAACTCTCCTCATTCTCCAGAATTTTTTTTTCCTAAATACACCTGTACAGCACGAAAATAACTAATATAATAATGAACTATATGTATACTGACAATATAACTATGATAGGAAACTATATCTGTATAGTAGTTGTATTCTGTGTATGCCTCTACTAAATGATGGTGTCGAGTAAAAAAACATTGACAAAAATAAAGAAAATAGAAAAAAGTAAGGAATGAGTGTATCAATAAAGTGGAAAGATATTTCAATTTTTGTAAAATTATGAAGGTTCTGCCAGAGTTTCATTTTCTAGACAAGAGATATAATAAACTGCTGAATAAAAGTAAGAATTACCTGGTGAGCTAAGAGGATCAGCAATATATTGGACTTGCGCTATTTCCGTTTTAAGGTTTTCGACTCTTTTCCTGTAATACATCCAAAGAGCGATGATCACTCCCACCAAACACACACCAACGAAAAGTCCTAGCATGATACCTATTGAGCTGCTACTGTTCGTGCCGTCTCTGCCGCCCAGACCCTGGACTAGCTCTGTTGTGCAGTCTTCGCCTAAAAAACGAAATGGATTAAATTATATTTACCGATGAGAAAAACAATTAACATATTAAGCATCATAAATTATATCAGATGAAAGCACAGAAAATGAAACTGTACTACATCTCTGAATATCTGATTGCCGTTGCCTACGCACCCCAGAAATGGGGGCTGAATCTTAAAACTGATGGACGAAGCAATAGACCAAGAAGACTACAGGAAATTGAAGCAATCTTATCAGTTGAAATGGCTGGTTGTTAAAGACTGAAGGGGAAATCAATGAACTAACTATAAGGCCTCTCATGGATTGCCGTTAGTTAGTCTATTATTTATCTCCTTTGTTCTAAAAATCACTTGCTTACACCGATGGGATCCCTCCATTTTCTCTTTAACTTCGGTATCTATCATTTTGTTCATCACTTTCAAATCAGTCCAAAAGGGTGAACTTACTTGTAAGTCGACTGATCTAGATGGCAACAGATCGGAGTCCAACAATCTTTTCAGGCTCGAGTAAAATCCACCAAAAACCGTCGTCAAAATGAAGATTTTTTTGGTTTTCAGTTAGTACAACTGTCCTGGCAGGATATATCCCACCATTTCTTCTGCTGAATCAGAAAGGATTTAAATATTTTTTTCCTTCACCTATCAGTCCCTCAGAGAATTGAATTTTTTACAGAAAAGCCCAGTATTGAGGAGAATTTGCAATTTTCTAGAAAATCCTGGTGTAATCGAAAAAATTGATTATCATTTTCAGACTTGACGCTAAAAATTTTGAAAAAAATTATCTATGACCAGCAATTTAAAGTTTTCTCTTTTTCCGCAAACCCATGTTGGGGACGTGCAATTTACTTACCCGTGAATCCATATCTGCACGCACATCCGGACACCGGATGACAAATGAAATTTTCACGACATTGACAAGATTCCATGCAATGCAGACCATAGAATCCTTCCCCACAGCCTGGAGGGGGGAAAAAAATAAAAATAGATTACATTTTTAATACATTCAGGCAGGATTAATGGACTGAAAAACAATTTGATTGCCTGTCCATTACCTCTAAAAACTGAATAGGAAAATTTGAACAGGACTTGAAGTTGAAAAAGCTCTTCAGACTTAAGAGCTGAGACATATGAGGATTATGCACAATTGCAATCAACAAACTTCAGCTTCTGACAGTTCCAGAATTGACTTCTCGATGCAAATGATCATCTTTCATCAAAGACATCTCATCACTTGATAGTCATTTCTTAATTTTCTAATAGGAGAACTTAAAGTCGTGAATACGTGATCAATTTACATTACTTCGCTCAGTCCGTTATAAAAAGGAACAAACAAATGCTACATGCAGTGTTCGAAACTCGCAGGCGCCAATGCGCCTAAAAAATCGGCCATGGCGCCTAAAAATGAAGGCTCTGTGCCGACGCAGCCCCTAAAAATTGCCCCCTAAAAATCTGAATTTTCATATTAGGTGATTATTAGAAATTTTCAGCACTACAAGTGAAAGCTTTTTCTATTCTTCACGATTTCATCCTTAGTGCTTTTGTCTTCCCCAATTTACAGCTTCTTACTAGCTCTGTTACGAAAACATCTTGCGTCTAACTTTTCACTAAATGCGCCGTAATAAGTAGGCAAAAAGTCAATTTGGCCCCTAAAAAATCTTCAATGGCGCCTAAAAATCAGGCTTGATGTGCCACATGGCTCCTAAAACTCAAAAGTGAGTTTTGAACACTGATCTCAAAAGACTCTCATCTTAATTTTCCAAAATGATAATTTAAACATGGCACTTCACAAAAAAGAAAATTTTCAGCAGAAGACTTACGCTCATTGCAGCGTTTTCCCATCCAACCAGGGTTGCATTTACACTCTCCATCGTACGGACGGCATTTTTCCTTGTTGCGGCACTGACATTGCTGCGTGCAGTTATGGCCCCACGTGTAATCAGGACACGGTATTTCGCAAGAAGTTCCAGTCCAGCCTGGCGAACACTGGCAAACACCTGCAATAAAAGGTGACAATAAACTTCCAACTCATTTGCTAGCCTTAGTCATGTCTTAACGATGCAATGTTTCAAAATGGGACATGCTAACTTTTTAGCTCGAAATTTTTACAGAATATTTTTCCAACAGAGAAAATAAATCAAGGAAGTTTTCAGTAAACTACATGGACTAGTTTTCGATAGAAAAATGAAGTATGACAGGAAGTCTACAACGCTGCAAACAGAGATAGGTGGTTTCAAACTTTGATCATAGAAATATAGTTATAAAAAGTTGACAAAAAAGTAACTTTAAGACAAAATAATTAATTCCTAAAAATTTACTCTCAATTCCTGAACCTTTCTTGTTTTTGAAAGGTGCCAGATTCTTGTTAAAAAAATCAAATTTGAAAATATGGTATGAGATCTTACCAGTTATATGATGACAGTCTGCTCCGTTCTTACAGTGGCAGCGTTCTAGGCAATCCTGGCCATAGTAATCGGCAGGACATGGGTTCTCGCAACTAACACCAGCAAAGCCAGGTCGACATTTCACTTGTCCCATTACGTGGTCACAGGTTTCACTTTCTAGAATAAATAAAAAAATACATTTCAACAAGAGGAATAGATTGACTCATTGAGGTTAACTTTTCTTGGCTGGAGCAGATTTTCCTCCGCAACAAGAGGCACAAATCCGTTTTAATCAGAGGGCTACTCCTAATGGAGGATTCTAAGGACAGAGGAAATTTTTGTCTCTTAGCAGGATTTTGTCTAAATTGTAGTTAAACTTGGCAAGATATTGCTGTACTTAAAAATTTAAAAAACATGCAAATGACCACCATTGATGGTTTGGATTATTTTTACACCCACAAACATACGACTACTCGAAAGGTTTTCATACAAATTCAAATGACACTTTTTGTGTTGCTCTGCCCTACCTCCTCACAATGCCCTTATTACAACAGTTTCCCACATCGTCACCATTAGCCCAGAGTCTCAAGAGCGCCACTTACACTTTGGTGCTACGTTGCCAAACATATCTTAATTTGACCTCAAAATTGCAAAAATGGTGAATTTTTTTTCTCTGTCCTGCAAAATTGTCAGTTTGCAGATTGGTGGTTTTCCTTAGCGATTGAGGTGACGCTTGTGATATTGTGACCTGAGGGTGATGACATGATTGTTGTGTAATGCTTAAACACGCTTTGAGGAAACATGATTCCTGGCCTAAGTAGAAAGAGGAATAAATATAGGTACATACTAAGTCCTCTTGATAGGCAATCTTCTTCACAGTCGTAACCGTAAGTTCCCGGCAAGCAAGGTTGACTACAAGTGCCTCCATTCCAACCACGGGCACATGTGCAGACTCCCGTGAATTGGTCACAAGAGCTGTCATGCATGCAATTGCATTGCTGCTTACAATTGTCTCCATACCAGCCGATAGGACATCTCGATTCACAGTGGATACCTGAACAGATATCAATTCACAGTTAGCTATCAAATAAAATAAGACTTCCAGTAAAAAATAACAAGTGCATAGATGCATAATGCCAACATGAGAAACAGAGGAAGATCCAAAAAATTAAACATTGTAAGAATTACTTCTGTGCAAAATAGCTAAGAATTTTTAACTTAACAGCCAGTTTTTCTGTGACTTGACTGATGCATTTGTAGATTTAACTAAAGAGTATTACATACCAATAAAAAATATAGATTCATGTGCTTTCTTCCCAATGGAAAAAAAAGTTGCCGTAGGTTGTAAAAAAATTATATTTCTTTTTCAAAAGTAGGTTTAGAACCGTTTCCGATGAGACCAACAAAAAAGTAATAGATAATAAAAGACAGTCATGAAATTGAAAATGAATTATTTTTTCTTAAAAATTTCCTTGAACACACTGCATGAACAAATTTTGATGCAAATTATGAGCTGTTGGATCCCAGGCCTGGGCTATTTTGCCACAGTGACATTATCATCTTAACTGTAATAGCCGTAAATTGCTCTCAAAAAATTTCCAAGGAAAAAATGAAATTCTTTTTCCCAAATTGAAGTCAAATTAATTTAACCTTTACTTTGATCACCATGAACTTAATTTTGAAAAACTTTGCCATGAGAGAATCAGATAGAAAGTGTTATGAAAAGTTACTAACCATCCCGCCCGGCAATGGGCCGTTGCAGCAACGTTGTAGTAACGTCGCAAAAAATCAAGTA